>JAPYZC010001214.1:0-41598 GCA_030522665.1 Ichneumoninae sp. A BG-2022a | reverse complement strand
AAAAAAGTAAATAGGGTAAAATTGGGGAATATGGCCCGGTCCATATATCATTGATTTACGTGTTAATCGAGGTGGGCCATATTCACCACTTTTACCACTGTTTTATGGACTTAAGCGCTGTTCTAAGTCCATTTGAAAGACTTACGTCCCCCATTTGTTATTGACTTGCGGCCGTATTATTTTCAATTTGACGGTAAAGGGACTTAAAATAACAAGGGTGTAAGTACTTTAAGGGCCCTTAGAATATTAAGGACGTAAATCATTATACCAATCATTATATCAATAATCATTATACCAAATCAGTATAACCAACAGCACTGATAAATGTATATACTATATACATGCATATGGTATATAGTGTATACATACTGAGGAGCATGATCCGACATGCATAAATGTGTACGTCCGCGCTATTGGGAGAGTCGTAATTACGATTCAGGGGATCAACGATTCCTATTCCTATTGCTATTCCTATTGTAGTTCAGGTTCGCATGGTACGAGTAGTACGGTCGAAACGGAAAAAAGTAAATACATAAGAGTTTGGAGATTTTTTGTACTAGTCAAGGACTTAATTCCTTATGGACTCAAGCGCTATTCTAAGTCCATTTAAAAGACTTACGTCCTTGCAATTCTAAGCCTCACTTAGTGGACTTAAAGGACTTAGGATAACTTTTACCTACCTAGGACCTTGGATATAGGATAACAGGAAACGAGGACATAACTCCATTAAGGGTAGAATTTTAAGACGTTAGTTTGAACTTAATATCGCTCTTGATATAGAACTTACGATCAAAGTTTGGCCCGACCTTTATTGCATACATCAGATCTATCTGAAGTTCGAATTTAAGATCAGACTTAAGCACGCAATCAAGTTCGAACGTAATATCGATCTTAAGCACGCAATCAAAAGTTAGGGACAAAGAACGATCTTAAGTTCAATCTTAAGTTGAACCGAACATCCTAAAATTCGACCCTCAAGGTCGAATTTTAAGAGCTTATTGGAAACTTAAGATTGACGTTTGGTCCGAACTTCATTGCGTCGTTAAGTTCTCTCTTAAGTTTGATCTTAACTATCATACTAACGTCTTACAATTCGACCCTGAGTGTGCCTTACAGTTGTAAGGGCTTGAGAACCCCCCATTTGTTGTTGAATTGCGGCCGTATTATTTTAAGTTTAACGGTAAAGGGACTTAAAATAACGAGGATGTAAGTCCTTTAAGGGCCCTTAGAATATTAAGGACGTAAATCCCCCTCCCCTAATCTCAACGCGGCCGCGGCAGTGGCGGTGCGAATAGTCGGGTCACAACTGAACAAAAAAAAATACAAAAATTAAAAAAATTGTACAACCTCGCGAACGTTTAAAATAATACTTTATAATGTTAGTTTTTTTTCTATTTTTTTCTGCAACTCAAACAGCGATATTTCAAAATGTTCGCGGTGCGAGCCTCATTTGACTGGCTAATGCGCGAGCCTCGACCGCCGCCCAGCTAATGGACCAGCGGAAGTACCTTAACATTTTTTTATGTACTCTTTGGCGTAAATTTTATTGCAAAGTAAGTTACGAAAAAGGGGAAGAAAAAAAAATGGGAAGAAATACGGGACATACGCGAAGTTAATTGTGAAAGTGGAGAGGGGTGGGGGGGGGAGGGGGCGGTGGGGCGTTTAGATAGAAAATTTAGAATACCGGCTGCCGTCGACCGACTTTGTTAGGTCGTGGCCCTGCACCCCTGAGCATTAAGGGTGTCACGAGCAAACGCGCATTTATCACGCGGATGTCCGTACAACCGGGAATATACTATACCGTAGTACTAGCTTCAACGAACTTGCGTAAATTTAATTCCCCCCCCCCTTCCGCACCCCCTCCCCCTCCCCCGCGTGGCCCTCTCGCCGCCACCCTTCGACTACCCTCTGGCCTCTGCCCTCCCCCCCTTTCCCTCATCCATCCTGGTACTTCTGTATGGAGCACAGTCGAGCATGTAGCACACAGCTTTATTCTCTTTTGCGAACACGGTCACGCGCAGCCCGACGTCAACGAAAACTCTATCTGTCTTGTACAATGAATCAACCGGGAGAGAGCGAGGGGGCAAGAGAGATTCGTTGCCGGAAAAGTGGGTAGAGCGGGAGTGATGTAAAAATTATCTCCAAGAATCACTGAACTACCGAATCGCCCGAACATCAACTTTTTCGAGTGTCCCTGGCAGTCTCTCGGGAACGATAATTAAGGCCTCGCCGACACGGACCTGCGCTGCATTCCGACGAAACATTTTCGCGAGCTACTAAAAAAAAGTGAAACAGTTTTCTTTTTTTCTTTTTCAATCATATTTTTTAACAATTTTTTTTCTTTCTTTAGTTTGATAAAATATTTTTTTGGAATATGGCGGAGTTATTGAACCGTTAATGTAGAGTGGGAAATATGGAAATAAAATATATATCTTTTTTTTTCGAATGGGAGAAGTATTTAGCAAATTATAAAAAAAAAAGAATCTAGGCAGAAATGTAAGCCGTTAAATATTTGACTGATGGACGGTCTGCAAAATAAGCAATTATTTTGTCATCGTCATTCGCTCCTTGCTGCAGCAGAGTTGAATGCGTAAAAGATCGATAACCGGTGAGAAGGTTAATAACATTTTTCGAATAAATTGCAAAAGAAAATTTGAAATTGTTTTCAGCAGCGTATTAATTTTATGCATTTTCAATCATTTTCAATAACCCACAAATAGGACCCACATATGCGAATACGCAAAGTTAAACATATTTGATCCGACACTCTGCATCGTAAAATAAAATGAAAAAAGAGACTAGCTCGACTCGTTGCGAATATTGCGAAGCAGATTTTTTTAATCATAATATTTCTATTAAATGTTTTTTCTTTTATTTTCATAAAATATTATTGCAAAATGTAAATTTTTCGACCGTACATAAAGCCGTGGGAAATATGGAAATAGAAAATATATAGATCTATATAGCAAGTACCTTCTAACTGAATGAGGAACGACAGAAATCATTTTTTTTACGGGCGTCCTATTTAACTATTTAACAAAAATGTCCACTAGCAAATTATTTATTTAAAAACAAATAAAAATAAAGCATCTCAGCAGGTATGGAAAGCTTTAGCTACTTGACCGAGTGACGGTGTGCAATATAAGCAATAATTTTGTCATCGCCATTCGTCAACGTCAGCACCGGTGAGACCTTAAAAGACCTTATAAGCGGCGCCATCGTTAAGAAAATAATAATAAAAAAAAGTTCGAGCGATAAAGCATGAGTTTTATTTCTATTTAAAAAGATGAAAATTGAAACGATTATATCGCTTTCTCGGAAAATTACAAAAGAAAATTTGTTATTGTTTCCAGCAACGAATTAATTCCATGCAATTTCAATGATTTTCAATAAACCCTCAAGCGAAAAAATTATCATACGCGAATACGCGAAGTTAAGCGTATTCGATACGACACACTCCACATCGTAAAACAAAACGAAAGAATAAATAAACTACGTGACCCGCTGCGAACATTGCGAAAAAGTTTGCCGGAATAAACGTTACAAGCGGTGTGTGTATTTCCGTAACGACCTTACATTAAATTCAAATTTTATGCACAACTCATTATCCACCGGGCCGTATTAAATATACTTCGCTGAAGGCTGTCGGCTGGAAAATGTTTTCGGGGCTTCGACGGTAAAAAGCCCCGCTGCTTGCAGAAGTACGTGGCGCGAGTGATGTATAGCCAAAAAACAAAAGGATGAAACCTATTGTACAGTAAATTCGTTACCGGCGAAAATTGCGTACGAAAACACACACGATAAAATCCCGACGTGTTTATCGTTCCTATAAAAAAGTATTAAAAAAGCCACTTTCATTCCCTCCGTGACCCCTCGTCGTTTTCAATGGGTCGACGAGACGAGTAACGAAAATCAGAGCTTTCAAAAGCACGTGAATTCAGTGACCGTCAAAATCGGCTTTGTATAGCGCGTGTGCACATCGATGAGTTTCGTTTAAAAAAATATAATAAAAAAAAATGAAAAAATAATAACAATAATACTAAAAAATAGGGAACGGGCGACACTCCGCGTTCCGGTGGGCAGCTGTAACGGAGATCATCGGTATCGTCATGGCAACGGGAGAGAAACTTCCGCGGTACACTTTGCCCGACAAAACCGAGTCCGCGTGATTCGATAAGCCGGATACGCGGAAAAATTCAACCAGCCACGAACCATCTATCCGTTTCTCTGCCATTCCCGGGTGTATAGCTGTTCACGTACGCATGCACCACGTAGTTCGAGATACTGCACTTTGATCGCTATTTTACACGAAGGGTGAAACGGTCTGACCGGGTTCAGGCTTGGTACGATAGATGTACGGGCAGTATTAATTTATGGACTGAGAAAAAATTACATCATAAAAGCGACAGTACTGACTTTTTACCATAAAAACATAGTTCCCGGGGGAACGTCTATATTTTGAGTTACGACAATGACAAACAATCGAGGTTGCAACCAGAATTGTATTTTAACAAATTGAATATATACTATCAGAAACTATATATATAGACGTTCTCCCTGAGAAGTATTTGTTTTAATACGAAATGCTAGTCTTTTTCTTAGTGTATCCAGATAACACATTTTGTAAACGTAATATAACAATGTTATTTTTGTGATATGTATAGCGTATTTAATATGGAAGTAATAGGTAATGTTTCAATTAATATATGCAGGTAATGGAACCGTTATATGTAAGTGTGACGTTACAATTATCTATAAAAAAATATTCTTAGTATGTCCAGTGAACACATTTTGTAAACGTAATATAACAATGTTATTTTTGTGATATGTATAGCGTATTTAATATGGTAGTAATAGGTAATGTTTCAATTGTTATGTGCAGGTAATGGAACAGTTATACGTAAGTGTAACGTTACAGTTATCTATAAAAAAATATTCTTAGTATGTCCAGTGAACACATTTTGTAAACGTAATATAACAATATTATTTTTATGATATGTATAGCGTATTTAATATGGAAGTAATAGGTAATGTTTCAATTAATATATGCAGCTAATGGAACCGTTATATGTAAGTGTGACGTTACAATTATCTATAAAAAAATATTCTTAGTATGTCCAGTGAACTCATTTTGTAAACGTAATATAACAATGTTATTTTTGTGATATGTATAGCGTATTTAATATGGAGGTAGTAGGTAATGTTTCAATTAATATATGCAGGTAATGGAACCGTTATATGTAAGTGTAACGTTACACTTATCTTTAAAAAAATGTTCTTAGTGTGTCCAGTGAACACATTTTGTTACAGCGACATGACATGGAAGTTATATGTAATGTAACAATGTTATTCTTGTGATATATATAGGGTATATAACATCGATGTAATATGTAATGTTTCGATTGCTATATGCAGGTAATGGGGCGTTATATAAATGTCACGTTACAGTTATCCATAAATGTGTTCTTCACTGGACCCACTAAGAACAAATTTCACGGTTTCATATTTGGTCATTGTAATTATAAATTATAAACAATCAAGCGGGGGAGAGAGGTTGTAGACCCAATTTGTAGTTACACAAAAAGTAATCATGCTTTTTCCTGAAATCGATGGACCCTCTTTGAGCTGCTTTTTATTCATTCATCTCGATAACAGACCGTCCAACGGAATTTCTGCACATTTTTTTTAGCAAAGAATAAAAGTCTCTACAGAGAATGTCCTATGCATGTTGTTCCTAGGAACCGCTGTTTCCGAGAAATTCTCGCACGAGCGGTCACTTCCGGTTGAAGCGCTCCCAATACCAATTTCCCTCGAATATCCAGCTAACGGTAGAACCGAGTCGGAAGTTTCTCGTAGATCATAACATTCCGAATAAAAAAAGATGTTGAGTGTATTCTTCGTAAACCCAACCAATTCCGAGAAATTCGCAGTCGATCGGTCACTTCCGGTTCAAGCGCCCGACAATTCTCCGATTGTCGTTGAATATCCAGTTAACCCTTCGTCCTACGGTCTACATGGACAGAACCTTGTTTATAGTCTCGATTTTTAAGTAATCGTTGATTTTTTATTTTTTTTATAGAACAAAAATCAACGATTACTTAAAAATATGAAAAAATTCATACGTATTCAGAAAAATAAATGAATCATTTTCATTAAAAAAAAGTTTTGGTACCGAGTCATTTGTTAATCAATTAACTTTTTGATGAATTTGTTAATAACATTTTGCAATTATTATTATGCAAAATTAATCTTCTCAGTACCTTTAGTATATATGATTCTTTTCAGATTTTTATACCATCACGAAGTACTTCGTGATGGTATAAAAATCTCTTATTGTTGTCGAACTTATGCGAAGTTAGCGGGACTCCCTCCTTAAGCGCGTATACAGCAATGTAGCAGTTATAGCCGTTTTATCCGAGTTTTCCGTATTATCCAAGCCTACACCTCGGTTAACCCGGTAGGCTTGTATGAATTGGGTGCTTCGGATAACGCAGACTCTCGAATAATCGTAGGTCGGATAAGCGCGATCCTACTGTACCTTTAAAAAAATGCTATCATTTACCGCCTGCTATAGCCTTATCCATAATTATTTCCCAATCATTAGCTCTTCTAAAATTCCCCCAACGATATCTGCATCTAAAAATCTCCCACACGAGGAGCACTTCGTGCTAAACAAGTGTCCCTTCGTCCGCGGGGCTCGAGTCACGACTCCACGGAGACGAGGCAGTCCGGAGGGTTCTCTTAGTGCATTGTGTATTCCGAGGGTGTAGTAGTACCAAGGCAGTTTATACAACGGAGGGGTTGCAGTGGCAACATACCAATTAGCCGTTTTGCATGGGACGACTATGTCGCTAGATGCGGAGGCAGCGGTATGACGGTAGAATGCAAGTAGGAGTGGGAACTATGAGAGATGGCTCGGTCCGAGACCTTTTTTTCCCTTATCGGCGACGCTGTAGCGAAGTAAAGGAGCTGAACTTAAGAAAACAATGGACGTAACGGGATCGTGAAAAAGACGCGGGTTCGTGGGAAAAAGCGGCTTTTTTTCCTCCTCTGTCAGAGAGGAGGGCAAAAATAAGATAGTAAGTAATATAAGAAATTTATAAAATTGAATTAAAAAGGAACGCCAAAGAAAATTGCTCGGGACAGCAACGAAGCCCGGAGGGTGGATGCCTACGCTGCGTGATAGATGCCACGATTCATAATGCCCTACGTTACCGGGTCACCGCGTGTACCATAATTTCACGATCCTAATTACATCAATGAACCGAGAGAGGGAGGACGGTGCGGTACGAAAGCCACGAATAGAAGGTGCGGAACTTTGGTCTATATCTATATAGGTGGAAGTAGTTATAACCCTGGTACGGCCCGACTCGGCGATGCAAGCCCGAGGCCACTCGATTTTCCTCTTAATATTCCTACACGTTTACGCTCAGCGTCGATGTGCAGTATTGTGGGTGGACTATTTGTAAACTTGTGTGCTAAGTGTGTGTGTGTATGGATGGATAGATATATAGATATATATGTGTATGTATGTATTTATGTATGTATATACACAAAGCTTCAGCCGAGCTGGAAAGGTTTTAAACAAGCCGAGGAAAAAAGAACGTCGCCGACGAGTTTAGGGCATGCGACAGGAGAATTATGTGGGGCTTGGACCTCTAATCCTCGAGGCTTGTTGGACCAATCTACGGGTATCGATCCCTCTCACGGGGATACTATACGAGGTTGGAGAACGAAAGCTCCTTGACTTTAAATTTTTAACGATTTTTCGCAAACAATGCTCCGCTGATAGTATTTCGAACGGAAGCTCCTCCAATTCATTTTTAATGGAAGTTCGGATCAACGGTTGAAAACTGGGATTTTTGTTTGTTTGTTTTGAGAATTTTTTTAAGGAATTCAGAGACAATTCTTACAAGCTGGCAACTTCCAATTACGTGGGAATCAAAAGTTTAAAAATCGTAAGAAAAGTTAACGGAAGATTCTTTTGCTATTCGATCTCTTAGCAAGAATCCACTTTCCGACGTTAAATTCTTTATGGAATCAAGATAAGCTGCAGGAACGCGCAGTCGACGTAATCGGAGACAAAGCATTAGAAATCTTTTGGATCAGCGAAAGCCAGAAATAAATAAAAGAAAATATTGAAAATCGAGAAGGTTCGATACCTCAAACTAAAATGGGAAACTAGAATTTTAAGTAGGCGAATAATTAAGGAGGGAGTCTCGCTGCGCGCTGACTTCGCATAAGTTCGACAACAATAAGAGAAAATTGCAAGTACTTCTGAATGGTGTAAAAATCTGAAAAAAATCATGTATTACTAAAGATACTGCGAAGATTAATTTTGCATAATAATAATTTCAAAATGTTATTAACAAATTCATCAAAAAATGTATTGGTCAACAAATTACCTGGCAATAAAACTTTTTTTATGAAAACGATTGGTTTATTTTTATAAAAAAATTCATACGTATTCAGAAAAATGAACGAATTATTTTCATAAAAAAAATTTTTTCAGATTTTTACACCATCAAGAAGTACTTGCAATTTTCTCTTATTGTTGTCGAACTTATGCGAAGTCAGCGCGCAGCGAGACTCCCTCCTTAAGAGATGATTATTGCAAGCTGGAAGCTTCCAGTATCGCGGGAATAAAAAGTTTGATTCAAAGAGTGATGTAATTCAAGTGTAAATAGTTCCGGGAAGTTTCTCTTGTCATTCTTTCGTCTGACACAAACTCACTTAACGCCGTTAAATTTTAAAAGGAAATAAGATAAGCCACAGTAACGCGCAGTTGGCTTAATCGAAGACGGACGATTAGAAAGCTTTTCGATTAGCGAAAGCCAAATAAAAGAAAATATTGAAAAGCGACAAGAAGAACAGTTCATTATCTTCGGAACAAAAAATAATTGAGAATAAAGATTGAAAATTCAAAGTTGAGATATTTGCAGAAAATATTGAAAAGCGACAAGAAGAAGTTCATTATCTTCGGAGCAAAAAAATAATTGAGAATAAAGAATGAAAATTCAAAGTTGAGAAATTTACAAAAAATATTGAAAAGCGACAAGAAGAACAGTTCATTATCTTCGGAGCAAAAAAATAATTGAGAATAAAGATTGAAAATTCAAAGTTGAGAAATTTGCAGCACAGAGAGTAACGAGTGCTTGAGAGAAAAAAAAATTGGAAAGCTTGGTCTGAGTGCGCCGCTACAGCGAGCGGTTACCGCACGACGAATGCGATCGTTTGAATCGAATCGAGTGCTTGGATCGACGAGTGGAAACGTCGAGAGGCGATAAAGCATGAACGTAAAGGGGGTAATCATGGATGTTTTAATTACGCTGAATAAAGAAAAGGGAAAAACGAGAAGAAAGTTAAAAAAAAGTAGAAACCTCATCCGCGCCATGAACGTCGTTGGATCTCTCACGGATGAGAGGCCGCGCGGGTCTGCAACGGGGCTTGCACGGTGCCCGCAGTATCAAACCGATATGCATATCTATGCAAATGCATCTCGAACGTACCTCGTACAGTGTCTGCCCCTCCGCCCTTCGCCGTCGGGTTACTCCGTTTCAAAGTCCGCGGGTTTTGCGAACCCTCCAACGGAAAATTGCACGGCGCATAATTTCCTACCTCTTATTTTTTTACAATGTTTTTTTCTTTTTTCCTTAAAAATTGTTTCGCGTATTATTATTATATTTATGCCTTGAACTCCCGACAGCAATAATTATTCACATTTCGCCGAAATGTAAAAAACAAAAAACTTTGAGCCAAACATTTCTCAAACATTTCAGTGTAAGAATTATAAGCGACCAAAAAAATATTTTCAATATTTAAAAATAATTTTTTTTTCTAAATCTTTAAAAAATATTTACGTGCACTGTAAAAATAAATTGTAAAGGAACTTGAAATTTGCTGACATTACTCATATTAATTAAACATTAATGTACTTTGCTTGTAAAATAAAAATACCAGATATTAAAATTACAAATCTTTTGCAGTAAAATTTACAAAAATGTTCATGAAAAATAGAAATTTATGTAAAAAGCTTCTAATACTGTTCATTAATTTTCAAACTAAATTTTTTAACAGTGTGCTATCTGGGCGCATTTTTTTATGAAAAATCGACATGAGAAAGAATACAACGAACGCGCACGATACTCCATGCGACGATGAGTTTTCAGGGCGGCAACGAGGATATTGTTAAGCACAGAAAGTCGCGACCTTTTTACTTGCGACACTTCCGGCGGCTTGTACCGTTATCTTAGACAGTAGATTATACGATGCATGTGATCGGATCAATCTACTTCGCTGTTCGCTCTTATGGGGCGTAGCCATCGTGTGTGGTAGCAAGTATTTGCGACGTACACGGAGATCGGTACTATATTGGTGGTACGCAGAATGCGTGCGAAGCTTTACGAGCGTAAATTTTTTTTCTCCCCCTCGTCTCATTTCGCTCCCGCGACTCTCGAGCGATATTAATATCCATTTTTAACCCCCTTTGATGTCGAATGAGGCGATAAATAATGCGTAGTAAAATTCCCAGCTGTAACAGGCCAAACAATCCAATCAATTAATCGAACCAACAAATTGAAGACCATGATTTCTATCATTTATAAGGGTGATATAATAATTTTTTTTGTCGGCACAACCAAGATAAACTAACGGATTCTTTGTGTGGATAGCTCGACCAATCACGTTGCGCGGAATTTGAATTGAACCAATGCGCATGCGCGTGGAGTTAGCTGGACGTGCCAGAGCGCTCGATCAACAACATAAAAACAGCGGCTTAAATATTCCTTAGCTTTTACTGCACAATGATCCTATTTAGAGGCAAGAATAAATATAAATGTAATATCAACATATGATATAAACATAAAATAACAATAATAATAATATAAATATTAATATTATATATATGATATAAATGTACTATAAATAAATTTAGAGGCTATGTGGAAGAAAATATAATCTTAATTTATCGGCAGGATTAATCTCACTCGTTATATTTTTCGGTGTTGAAAATTAACGTTGCGACTAACGCACATGTCCGGCCCAAGGTCAAATGGGTCGACTTACAACAAACAGCCTACGAGTCGTTCAGAAACCAAATAAATCTCTTTTCCGACACTTCTCGCAGATTGAATATTACAGACAATCGGAAAATGAACTTACTTTTTTTGCAGCAACAGTTGCACAGAGCGAAATCGCGCCAGACGCGTACCGACAGAACTCCGAATATTCCAGGTAACACGAGTAACAGACTTCCACTCACACGCGCACGAAGATCGCGACTGAGAATGCATGGCGTTGTCTCCTCCTCCCCCTCCCTCCTCCCTGCCGGCCGGTTCATAATAGCAATGGCATCTGCAACGAGAGGTCTGATGTTTTTATGGGCGACATACAGAGGTGCCTTCGATTTGGCGTTTTTATTATTATAACGTTTGTTGTTTGGTAAGAATTCGTGACTGCGCACGCGCAGTCACATTATAACAACCGTTAACGCCAAATCGAAAACACCTTTGTTCATCGAATGCGAAGCCTAGTTTAAGTCTGAAATCAGTAAGAAGTATTAATAAGTAATATCAAAACCAAAATATCCACGGCCGAATGAATTTTCTGTATAAAATCACCCGATAGGTTTACATAATCTTGTCAAAAAGTTATGATAGACCGATTTTTGTGATAAATATAAAAGTCCCGATGAATACATGCATCACTATATTTATTCGCAGATAGTAATTTACCGGCTGGATTATCTCGCTACTAATTTTTATTCTACGCGGCTGCAGAACAAACGGGACACGGAGCACGTTTGTTCAAAGATCGAAACAAATCTTATTTCCGACGCTTCACGTCGATTGAACATTACGAACGATCGGAAAAATTGACTTACCTTCTGTACCGCAACCGCACAGATCGAAATCGTGGCGGACGCGTACCGACGGAACTCCGAATATTCTAGATAGGCACGGGCTGCGCTCCAGCTTCCTCTCGCGAACGCACGAGAATCGCGACTGAGGCTGCATGGCGTCGCCGACCCCCCCTCCTGCCCTGCCAACCCGTTCAAAATAGTTATGGCATTTGCAACGAGAAGTTTGAGGTTTTTGTGCAAACTATCGAGTGGCAACGGCTGCGCCACATACTCCACTCTGAGAAAACCAGTCACGAGAATAACACTCGTCAGAGCGGCACAAAAATGTGGATATTCCACCGAGAGTAAGTCCAACAAACCCCGACATAACCTCCGCTCGTCAAACCCTCGACGTGCTCGGATAATTTTTTTTTCTTCTTTTCAAACACGGAAAATAATAACGCTACCGCGAGATGTTTCTCCGTGCGGTTTTTTTTTAGCTCTCGACGGTGCACGCGTCGCCTAACTCGAGGGAATGATTTTCAAAAATCTTCAGTCAAATTTTATGTCAAAAAAGCGAGAATTTCGTTGGTGAAAATTTATTCGATTGAAACAGTTGTTTTTATGGCAAGGGCAGAAAAGCGGAGTTCTTGACGAGTGTGAAAAAATTACACTTACATGAGTCGGCATGCGAGACATTATACGAGTCGGGATTCAGTTTTCTACGCATGTGCTATTTGTACAATTTTTTCTGACGAATTCATGAAAATCAGGCTTTTCCTTTCTGGGAAGTGTGCTGAAAAGCACTTTCTCGCACTAGTGCCAGAAAAAAAGACACATTTGTATGCAGACACAGTATTTTTCTCATACGCAATACGAAGTAAAGTGTGGCGTTCACTCGTGTCAGGAATGCTCTACGCCTGTGCTATTTACATAATTTTTCCTAACAAATTCCTAAGAATCACGTTTTTATCTTTTGGGAAGTGTGTGCAAAAAGAAAAATTTTGCACTAGTGTGAGAAAAATGATTATATTGCGTTTGTATGCATGAGCAGTATTTTTCTCATACGCAATGAGGCGAGTACGACATTTACATGACTCCGGATGCTCCTTTCTGCACATACACCATTCACACCATTTTTTTGAATGAATTGAAGAAAATCATGCTTTTCGTTTTTGGGAAGAATGTGCAGTAAGGTACTTTGTCGCACGAGGGCGAGAAAAAAGAGTATCGCGAAAAAAGAGAAAAAAGAATATCGCGTTTGTACTCATGCACAGCATTTTTTTGCAAGTAATTCAAAAAAGTGCCTTTCTGCACTCACTTTATAGTAACAGAAAGCAGGATTTTACATGCGTATGTTAGGAAAAAAATATTTTATGCATGAATCATTGTAATCATAGTTGATGCTTTTGTCATGGCTGTTTTTTCTTTTCTGTTCCCAGACAAGAGACCGCAGATCGCGGGAAGCTTGACGAACATACAATCGGCGAGCGCGACGACCGTCGGGTCGCTGACCAACGCCGTGGCGGATAAGGACAAGCAGCAGCAGCAGGACGAGTCCAGTCAGGAAGATGCAGAGGATCGGAAGCAAAGGGAACACCAGTGGAAAATGATGAAATACAGCCTCATATGCTGTGGCGTTTCCATAGGAGTTATGGGATCCATCGTGGTGTACGAACTCGCGAGGCCGATGGTCGACGAAAATGGCAACATCATCGAAGACGAATTTTCCAGTTTACCATATTTTTTGCAAATGTGGAAGAGACTGACCAGAGAATTGAATTATTATAAGAAGGTAACAAGAAAAAACGGTGCAAAGTATGCAAGATTTTGGTTTCCTCACAGAGGAAGTTGTTCGCGAAATTGTAATAAATGAGGAACCCATGTCAAAATTGCCTTTCAATTTTTTTTTGTGACAAAAAATTTTAATTTAGACAATTTTAAGTACTCTGATATTAAAATCACTTTTTTTAAAACCAAAACACCTTCCATTATGCGAAGCAAAAAAAAAAATTATAGTATCTGTAGGATGGTAATTTCCTATTTTTTTATATGCATATATACATTTTTGTTTTTTTACAGTTTGTACAAGAGCCCAGCCGGGAGAAGCTCTTGCCGGATCCTCTGAAGCATCCCTACTTGCAACCACCTTACACGCTCATCTTGGAGATGACCGATGTCCTCGTGCATCCAGATTGGACCGTAGGTTAAACGTTCAAATTTTTAAGAAAGAAAAGACTAGCACATGTACAAAAAAATTTCTATTATTTTTACAGTACCAAACCGGTTGGAGGTTCAAGAAACGGCCGGGTGTAGATCAGTTTCTGGAGGCAGTAGCCCCGCCACAGTTTGAGACTGTTGTGTACACTGCGGAGCAAGGAATGGTAATATCGAATTACGCTGTTGCGCAGATCGCACCGTTCGTGACTTCGTAATACCCATTATGAATTACATTTCCAGACGGTATTTCCAATTCTCGATTCTTTGGATCCCCAAGGATGCATCATGTACAGACTGGTCAGAGACGCGACGCGGTTCGTCGACGGTCATCACGTGAAAGATCTCGACGCGCTCAATCGTGATCTCAGCAAGGTACACATTCCCGAATATAAAAAGAATATCTAATATGTAATAGACAAGTTCGAGAGAGACGAGTGACCGAAACTTCGATTCGACAGGTAATAGTGGTCGATTGGAACAGCGAGAGTATCAAGATGAATCCGGAAAATGCGCTCAAAATACCGCGATGGACCGGCAACGACGACGACACGGCCCTGTACGATTTGGCCGCTTTTCTCAAAAGTAGGCAACGATTTCACATTTCTGTAAGAAACTTCCTTGAGCAAGGATGAATCGAGGATTGAATTTATTTATTTTTTCGCAGCAATATTCGCAAGCAACGTCGAGGACGTCAGAGACGTGCTCAATTATTACAGACAATTCGACAATCCGCTGGAAGCGTTTAGAGAAAATCAACGGAAGCTTTTGGTACATAATTTGAGATTTTTAAAAATCATTTATAGCCGATCCTTTTCTAAGGAAAAGGGAAAAACATATATCTTATTCTCACACTGTACTTACACGTCGATTAGACGATACTAAAAAAAATTCTTATATTTCAGCAACAAATGCAGGAGGATGAATCGCAAAAGGCCCAACGAGAGGGTAACCAAGTCTTGACATCCAAGTGGAAACCGTCTTTCTTAAGAAATCGTTGATCGTTACGGTAACAGAACAATTATCGTGTTTGTAAAATAAAGCGCAATGTTATATCATATTTTTCAATATGGCATTCGTTACTCTCACACTTCAAACGCAACACGAAAAATCTATCTTAATTTTTTTTTTTTATCTGACTCGAGAATTGCTGAATTTATCATCGAAAATATATGTACAACTTTCATGTAAAAAAATAAGCAATCGTTTCGGTTTCGTCCACGAGGAGTCGTCAGTGAATTTATTAAACAACGATTTCGTCAATCTCGAACAAAAATCTCGCCGCGTACGTTCACTTCTTCGTCGGCAACGATTCCTACGGTATTTTCTCAGTGATATTACATGGTGGCCGTTTTTTCCCCGACTGACGAATTAAACATTTTCCCTGACCAAACTTCTAACGACTTCTATTTTTTAAATTAACAATACAAATGAAAATGCCTAATTATTGTATTAATGTTTACTTCTATTTTTTTTTATCGTCCTAATTTTTTTAAGCGTCCCTTTAATGTCCTTTTTTATTTATTTATAGAAGATTCGGGAATTGGTCAAGGAATTCACTTTTTCCCTGACCAATTCTGGAATTCCCTGGCTTTTTCTGATTCCTAGACCACTATTCTTTTTCCCTGACTTTTCCCGGTTTTCCCTGACCCCGGCCACCACGTATTAGTAAACTCCGGGCGTTGATGAGACACGCCGAACAGTTCTTGAGTATGCAAAGGCGTGTACGAGAAATCTGCTTGTTCTTTAAAATCTGCTTTTTTCTCTAAACTCTGCTTTTTCTTTAAAATCTGCTTTTTCCTTTGAAATCTGCCTTTTTCATTAAAATCTGCTTGTTCTTTACAAATTTGAACGGTACCTTACCGAATTTATTAACAAAAATATATGTACAACTTTAATGTCACAAAATAAGTAATTGTTTGGATTTATTAACGAACGACTTCCTCGATCTCGAGCTAAAATCCGGCCACATAAGTCCGCTTCTTCGCCGGTGGCTTTCGCCCTTTGGTTTTTACTTTCACCGGCAAAAAATAAGATTCCTGAGGTATGTCCTCAGCGATATCAATAAACTCCGGGCGTTGTTGAGACACGCTGAACAGTTCTTGAGTGTTCACAGGCGTGCACGGGAGATCTGCTTGTTCTTGAGATTGCGGCGAATCTTTTTGACTGTCCATTTCCAACCAGTGCAAAACCTTCTGATGCGGCACCGTAGGTTGTACCAACGGCACGCTGTCCTCCGACACGTCCCACACGGCTAACAATTCCGGAGCCAATATATCTACGTATTGTGACAATTTTTCTAACGGCTGCTTCCACTTTGGTTCTACCAACAGTAAGTACGATGGGTCGTCGCGCTTGAGGATCAAATCGTTGTTCGTGAAATCTGAAACGAATAGTTATCTTTCAACGACGATTTTCAACGGCCTGGATGGACTTCGTGTGCGGAGGTCGACAAATTTCAAGTTAATAATTGTAATAAAAAAAAAAAATCATACTATCAAAGACGTGATGCATGTTCGATCTTCCGGTTATGACGAGAGGTCTGACGAGTCGATCCTGCATGAGAATTCGTTTTTCCCAAGCTTCCATGGCGTAGTACGCCTGGCAGTTGACCAGAGAATACTTGTCCAGAATTTCTTCGTGAGTGACGCACTGATAAAAAATATCACCTGCAACAATTCATCGGTCAGTTATAAATTTACCAACGCAAACGAAAAAAGGAAACTGTTTTTGTTAAAAATAAAAGTCATGGTTTTAGTGTTGAAGGGCTTAAAGTAGTCTAAAATGTCGAGAAATAAAGCATTTTTTGCTGGCGTCCAGATAGATTTGTGTGTGTGCGGCAGACTTGCATCGTTTAAAATGACTACAGCTCGGAAACAGCTTGAGATAACGAGTGGTCGCGTCTTTTCCTTCGGTGCAATTTTAATGAAGTGTGAGGTCGGTTTCGAGAGTTTACGCGATTTTGAAATTTTGGAAACAGGGTGTGTTCGCTCTGACTTGCATAAATTTTGGGCTATAGTCCTAAAACTGCATATAAATGTAATATTATGATTAAAGACCTTTGGTATTGAATTTGGCCGAAACCTATCCAAGCGATCAGATTTTATGGAATTCTGATTTTTTTTTATTACTAAAAACGGTACAATTGCAGTAAATATGACAGTGTCGAGCTGAAATTTGACACAGGAATGGACTAACACTATACACATTTTTAGTATTAAACTTGATGAAAATAAATCGAACAGTTCCGATCTTCAAAGATTTTTAAATCGTCGAATTTCGAGAACATTTGTTTTTTTGTACGTCTGACACGAGTTTCTGCATCAAACATCACGCTAAGAGTGAAATGAGTTACAGATTTGTAATCAGCGATGTAAAATAGTTTTAAATAGCCTCAAAACGACGAATTATGCAAATTTCAGCTAACAATTTTCTATAATAAATTTTGCGATAACTTTTCACCGTTTCAATTTTATGAGATGTAGACATTTTTTGATATCATGAAAAAAGGTGTAGAGTATTTTTCTTACCAATTGAATTCTGAAGAAACAGCGTTAAATCGCCGTTCGCGTCTTCAACCAACGAAGTTCCAACATTGGAGAGTTCCAATCTCTTTCTTAGTGAAGGATCTAAGCACTTCCCTTGCATCTGAGCTTCCTTCAGAGTTTCCAGAGCACTCGGGGGGTTGTAAGGCAAAGTGTAGGAATGAGGAGTGTCCCGACCGTCCCAGGTGTTCAATATTATTGCCGTTTCGCCGGCCAATTGACTCGACAGAGCGATAACTTCTTTTTCGCCTCTAAAAATTGTCCCCGAGTCATTTGAGTAATTGAGTAATTTGAGTTTTGGACAATCTATAAATCTCTACCTCGAATGAACGGCGGCAAGAAGAGGTGCGCTTTTAAACTGATGAGTCCACTTCTGCTGCACGCACTCGTCGGGCGACGAGCGTCGATCGCACATTAGAAAACTGTGATACGAGCCTACGTAACTATGATTCTCGCTGATACTCGCGGCCTCCAAGCAAAGACTCTCGCAAGATTCCAAAACTCCTTTGGGGCAAAGCGTCAAAACTGGCTCCACGAAAGATTCCTATAAAAAAAATTGTATACAATTTTTTTCTAATATTTAAAAAATAAAAAAATAAAGATTTAATGATCAGCCTAGGATGTCGACAAAGGCAGGAGTTCTTATTCGCGACTCACCCTTATATCGAGATAATGAACGCAACATCGGTCCGCAAAAACTATAGTATGTGGATCGGACTTTGCAAACCTAACGGAGCCCCATTTATCCTCCAGGACGTTAGTGACATTGATGGCACTCTTTCTTACACTCGTGCTGCAAAAAAAAAATACAGAATAAATTTTGAACAAAATATTCGCCTTCTGGCCTCAACGATTTTTTACCCCGTAACCGCGTCCCACAACGTGAGGTTTCGTTCAACGTCCATCGTGCAAAATTGGTTGCAATTTGTCTCATCCATATCCGCACTCACGTAGGGCAGTTTTGATAGTTGTTTGTGAACTTGCAGCATACAGAGTTCGTCACGACTCTCCTTGATCAAGTACAAGATGCACTGATTTCTGGACCTCGATAAAATCCGACCTGAAAAGAATTTTTTTTCGTGCAGATTTTGGTGGCTACTTAAATCGAAATATATATTTTAAAAAATCACTTACAAGAATCGGCTTGACCGGCTATTCTCAGCTCGTAAATCGTCTCGTCGAACTCGCAGCTGGCGGCCTTTCGCAAGTTCGGTTTCCACAGTGAATTTTCTCTGGATGTGGATGACGTCGCGACTGCGAACGTTACAGATAAAAAAATATTTATATTTCGGACTATGCGTTTGCGAAATCAAATAAGTCTGTTGCGACGTACCCAGATCGCCCGCGTACGGGAAGATCAAAAGAGTTTCACCACCCACGTGTGCGGACGTCAGGGATCCGCCGGTGTAGTACCAATTGTACTTCTGAAAATCGGTACGACGAAAAAAAATCTATAAGTCTTTCAAAAAAATTATATTGACACCATTCTGTAATTCGAAGCTCCACCGTACGAGGTTCAACCCATTGAACCTCGTACGTATTATCGGAGCCACTGAGCTCCGATAATATTGTATGAGTAAAAGGTTACGGAATGACTTACAAAATTTATCTCTACTCCTGCAAAGGATTAGAATCGTTATAACTACAAATAAATCAAGCACAAAGCCTTACGATTACGAGTAACGTACTCGTAATCGTACTCATATAGCACAGCAACATTTTTGAAAGGTATCAATATCGTTTTGAAATATTCAAAATATTTGTGAAATATTTTTAAAAGATTATAAAAATATTTTTTTGTCCGCTCATAAATCTTACATTGAAATGTTCCAAAAATATTTCGGTGAAACATGAATATTAAAAATATTTCAAAACATTTTATCACTATGTTTCAGAAATATTTCAGATATGTTGAAAGATTAAGTATGTTTTTGAAATATTTAAGAAACATTTCGTTGGACTATTTTTATAGAATATTTCAAAATATTACTTTCATATATTTTAGAAATACTTTGTAAGATTTGAAAGACTGAAAATACTTATAAAATTATTTCAAGATATTTCGTACTATATGGGTATAAGGCTGTTTTTTTACGACGGCGTGGTGCTATTCGAAGCTTCACGACACGAGGTTGAACCGATTGTGAGCTCCAAAAATATCGCCGAGGTAAAGTTACCAAATGAGTATCAAAATTTATCTCTACCCCTGTAAAGTAAGGATCAGGATCCATTTCTATCATGCCAGCCAAGTCCGCTATATATCGCGGAAGCTTCGTTTGATTAACGCCATTGACGTTCTCCCATTCCACGTCCTTTTTGAAAGGCACTGCTGCGAAAACTGCAAAAAAAATGAAATAACAATACAGACAGTGTTCACTATAGAGAGAAAAAAAGTGTCCACGAATTTTGTTTTGCGCAACAACCTTTCCTGTTTTTCTGATAATAATCCAAGATTCTAGCGACGTCGTCGTTGATGTGCTTTTTCGTGGCTATAAGTTGGAGCGCCGGATCGCCCCTGTGAAGTACTGAAAATCAATGAACAGTATTATTTACTCGCGTCGATATTTATTTAATCCTCAATTAAGTTTTTTATAATCCGATCAAAAGCCAACATGATTTTTCGAACCATCGGTCGGCAAGGTAGATCGCTTACCATTCTTGGATATTTTCACTGGCGGAAGCAGCGGCTTCGGTAAATCGCAGCTGTAAGGAAACTCCTCATACAATCTGACAGCATTATCGAGATCCCAGCGATCGACGTGCGGCGATCTGTCGCCATTGAAGCCCGGTACTGAGCAATGCGAGTAGTGTGTCAGAAAGAAATGTTTCAGTTTTCCATGGATATTCATCTGAGCACGTTTGAACACTTTCGACGATAAATCATCCGTAAGATCCATCTTTAACCTTTTCCTCGGTTCTTTATAATCGTTATTGTGCGAGACGGTAGAACAACGTTGTTGTCTATCGTCATAAAAACCGTAGATCGTTCTGTCTTGTCCGAGAATTTATAGTTTATCTCTGAAAAACAAAAAATTCTTACAATTTCACAAAAACTTTACACCCGATTCGTCGGCTGCATGGAACTTTGCGTGACAACGCCAGCGCGCCCTCGCGGACCAACTAACCGTAAAACTATGGGTTGAATTTTGGTAGTTTTTTCTAACAATGTACGTACACTATAATAAAAATTGTAAATTTAATTTACCGACTGGAGGTTTTGGTGCAAAAACTGGTACATTTAATTGAATGTACAATTGTGATGAAAAATGAATGTACTTTTTCATCGAAATGAAAGTGAATTATTGAAGGTAAAGTATTTCTTTTTACCTTTAATAATTCAAATTAAATGTTCTCTATAACTATAAATAAATATAATAATAAAGTAAGTGTTCTCTATGTTTTTAAAACGCTGAACATTTCCATCTCAATTGTATCTGAAATTTAAAACTTCCAGTGCGGTACATTAAATTTCATAAGATTTTTTTTTACAGTATACCCCAACTCAACCATTCAATTTGTGTGCCAGACTGATGCCCATTCCATCTTTCTGGAGGTTTAATTTTGGTTGATATTTCAAAACCAATTGCTGTGTGTGTCAGATAGAAAGTTAGTTTACAGTTGGACTTTTCCAATAAAACCCGATTTCTGATTTTATGTGAAGAACACCGATAGCTCTTGGCTCAGCGTTGGACATCGAGTTGTCTTAGAAATCTCCAACCATAAATCAACCTCCTAATATCCAGTATACATACAACGGTTGATTATTAAAAAAACCTTATGTCAATTATGACAAAAAATTTCAAAAATGAAATGTAATTTTAAACAAATGTAATTTAAAAATAAATGTATTTAAAATGAAATTTCATTGACTACTACGACGTATTTTAGGAACTACTCAAACGATGTACTTATCAATGTCAAAATATCAAAATATTTTAAGTACAAAAGGTATTTTATTTTTTCAGTATTTTGCCCAACTCTGGTTTTTAATATCGGCGAAAAATTAACCTCTATCTCTAAGGTTGCAATCACAGATGAATCGGTGCACCAATCGACTGGCTGGTTTTAGGTTGGTTAGAACGCGAGAGCGATTAGACTACATGTATATGTTTTTTTTGTTAGCAAACAAATCGGCGGAGCAACGTTTAACCCTCTAAGCACCGAAGCGCTCGACCACGCTAGACGACCAAATGCCGCAACTTTGCAACACAATCAACATTGTAATCTTCCCTCCCCACCAAAGCAGTTTTCCTCTTCCGCAGCCTTGTCGTATCTCGTAGTAGTTGTTGGTAGTGCCGTAGTACGCAGTGCGCGCGTTGTTTAGAAGTCGTCCGTAAACAGATGCATAATCAAGGTCGTCGCAAAACTCGCTTGACTCGCTTTTTGCGTTTCTGCTTGCAATTAACTCGGTGAAAACATAGGTCAGCCGCGACGTTGCGTCTATGCGTGTCCGCGGTAGGATTGTCAAAATGATTCATCAGAAGTGCACGCAGGGCGTTTATCCGTCGAGCAACGTAGAGAGATTCGCCGTGCCCGTCGAAAAAATTCCGTGGAACATCGAGTTCGCGGAATACAAACCCGCCGAGCACACATCGAACGTTGTCAACGGCAAATCCTGGGCCGATCCCGATATCTCCGACGAAACATTTCAGCCTCGATGGAACGCTGTCGACGGTAAGAGATTTTCCAAAAGTTTCATATGCACCTTTGGAAAATTGAAAAATAAAAATATTACTTTCAATAAAAATATTTGGACTGCACCTATTTGCGTGTTTTCAGGGTCGGGTTTGCACCTTAAGGGGATCAAAGAGAATTAAAATGAAAATAATGTCAATGTCGTCCCATGATTGCATAAGTTTGGGGATAGAAACTGTCACATGGCCAAAAAAATTGCATATTTCTCGTTGCAATGAATCTTTTTTGTGCCTCAAGGTCGATTAGCAAAGTGGCTTTATTTGCGGATTCTTTGTTCACAAAAATGTTGTGATTTTTTAAGGCACTGAAAAAATACCTTTCGTCGCATAAAGATTATCAGCCTTACGTCGCAAGAAACAAAAACTGATAGAGATAACTCGTAATTTTTTTTATTTGTTAGAAAAAATGTTTTACTGCATCGCAAACGAATTCTTATCGTACCTCTAGATCGATTAACAAATCCTTGGAGACCAAATATTTTAAGATTTTTTATTTCGTAGGTTTTTGCGCAATACTCTCCATTGATTACATGTTTTCAATCATATTCCAAAAGTTATAGAAAGGTATAGAAAATAATTCTCATTTTTTTCAATTTTTTTCCTCAATCTTATTCTAAAAGTTATAGAAAACATTCGTATTTTAAAGAATTTTAATGCCATTAATCACATTTCACATGCCCTTAAGGAAGGAGTCTCGCTGCGCGCTGACTTCGCATAAGTTTGACAACAATTTTTAAGTAATTGTTGATTTTTTATTTTTTTTTATAGAATAAAAATCAACGATTACTTAAAAATCTGAAAAAATTCATACGTATTCCGAAAAATAAACGAATCATTTTCATAAAAAAAAAAAGTTTTGTTGCCAGGTAATTTGTTAACCAATTAAAGTTTCGATGAATTTGTTAATAACATTTTGCAATTATTATTATGCCAACTTAATCTTCTCAGTACCTTTAGTATACATGATTTTTTTCAGATTTTTACACCATCAAGAAGTACTTGCAATTTTCTCTTATTGTTGTCGAACTTTTCCGAAGTCAGCGCGCAGCGAGACTCCCTCCTTAACAATTTTAAAGACAAATGACAAATCGCATAGAAAAATAATCGTCACTGTCACAGCAAATTAATTTCCAACAGGAAAGGTGAATCGTCGGAGTTTCATGGGAGACTACACCATCGGCGAGAACGGCTATCCTCTGAATCCGATCGGTCGAACGGGAATAATCGGCCGAGGTTTGTTGGGTCGTTGGGGTCCGAATCACGCGGCTGACCCGATAGTGACTCGCTGGAAGCGCAACGGAACTGGTGCCCTGGAGATCGACAGAGGAACGGAAAAGCCGGTACTGCAATTCGTCGCCGTGCAGAGACGCGACACGGGAGATTGGGCGATTCCCGGCGGCATGGTCGACGGGGACGAGAACATATCGTCGACGCTGAAGCGCGAGTTCATGGAAGAGACGATGAACGCGCTGGAGAAGAGCGACACCGAGGTCGAGGAGCTCGAAACTTCGATAAACAAATTTTTCGCTAACGGCGACGAAATTTACAGAGGATACGTCGACGATCCGAGAAACACGGACAACGCCTGGATCGAGACATGCGCGACGAATTTTCACGACGAAAACGGCAATAGCGTTGGCAACATGGTCCTCGAGGCCGGCGACGACGCGGCGAATGTAAGGTGGATGGACGTCAACAAGAAACTTAAATTGTACGCGAGTCACGAAAAATTTGTCGAACAGGTCGCCCACGTGCGTAACGCGCACTGGTGAATCGACCGTAAGAGCGCTTACTTTCCCGAGCGGATATCGCCGAACTAAATTCGGAAGGATGCCTTTTTTTAATAAAAAAAAATTGAAGACACATTATTACGATTTTAGACACTCGATGTACGCAACGTCTATGAAAATATTTCCACAAAAGTGCTTTTAATTGAGAAGGAATATTTTTGCACGGCGATAATATTTTTGTAACGCTTGCGAAGTTGCGCTGATAACTTTGTACCACATGCCAAGAGAGCTTCCTGTTGGAACATTTATTTGTTACAAATGTTTATATATATTTTTTTCTTTCTTTGTTAAGATGATATTTTCTCACTATGGAGTACTTTAGAAGTATGTACAGTACTTGAAAATGGGTCTCTATGAATTTTAATCGTTGACGCGATGTTATGTTGAAGCTATAAAAAAATATATTTATATAACTGTTAATAATGATACCGCGCTCCATTCGTGCATGTTTTTAATGCATAATGCTGCGCACGCACAATTTTTTTTTATAATTGTAAATCGAGTAAAAAAGCACGGCGAAACCTTTTGATACATGAATATCTATTAAAAAAATGCTTTAAAAAAGAGTGACATTCTTTTTGTATAACATTTTAACGAGCGGCGTTTGCACTGCGATATATTCTTGTACAATACTATTATACAATTTTCGCTGCAAATTTCGTATAACACGTATACGAAGAAAAGTTCGATTATCTGGCATTAATTTGGTACCAAATTAAGGATAATATCAGCCAAGGATGGTTAACAGTGGCTATTAAAGTGAAATATGTTATGTGAAGAGTTAACCGAGAGAATACGCTTATTGTCCTACGATATTGAGCACGATTTTATTATCTTCTAATGTCTAAACGATACAGAAAATAAATATATGATTTGAAAAAAACATGTCGCGTATGTACATTACAGCTATTCGCATGGCACTAATACTTTTTCAAAGTTACATTACTCTTTTTTTCGATCGTTACTCGCTTCGCATTTCGCTTTTTTTCATTAGAAAATTGCATCTCGCGAATTTAGAGCAGCATGAGATCAAAACGAACGAAATATTGACAAGTCAGTGCGCGTCGTTCGTTGTTAAGCCCCGTTTTTATTTTTAGATTTTTATCATTGACGTTATCGGACGGGCAAGAATTTGAGTGAAAGTAAACACATTCGAAAGATCCTCACCACTGAGCACTAATTTATTATTTTCCCTGTGTCTAAACGATACAGAAGATAAATATATGGTTCGAAAAACATTGTCGCGTATGTACATTACAGCCATTCGCATAGCGCTAATACTCTTTCAAAGTTACGTCATTCTTTTTTTCGCTCGTTAATCGCTTCGCATTTCGCTTTTTTCGTTTTGCACCTCGCGACTTTAGTGTAGACTTTAGTGTAGATCAAAACGAATGAAATATTGACAAATCAGTGCGCGTCATTCGTTTTTAAGTACCGTTTTTTATGTTTAAGATCTCTATCGTTAACGTTATCGGATGGGCAACTATTGAGAGAATGTAAAAACAGTCCAAAGTTTCTGAACATTGAGCACTATTTTATTATCTTCTAGTGTCTAAACGATACAGAAAATAAAGATTTGATTTGAAAAAACATGTCGTGTATGTACATTACAGCCATTCGCATGGCACTAATACTCATTCAAAGTCACATTCTTTTCTTTTTTTTTGCTTGTCTGACGAAAAATATGATCGTGGATCGCGTCGCATTTCTCCTTTTTTCGTTCGAAAATTGCACCTCACAAATTTAAAGTAGCATGAGATTAAAACGAACGAAATATTAACAAATCAATGCGCGACAGTCGCTTTTAAGTACTGTTTTTTTTTGTCCTGAGATCTCTATCATTAAAGTTACTGGACGGGCAACCATCGAGTGAAAGTAAAAAAATTCGAAAGTTTTTTTTTTTTCACCACAAATTGTAACTCGTTTAACGATTGCGCAATCGCCGCTCTCGATTTGATTCGAAGCTCATGCTACTTCCTTCCATTGCAGAACATAACCGAGCGAACGAGATTCTTTTGCAGCTTGTAAAAATTTGTAAAAACTTCGAACATTCATTGAAATTCGATCTGCAAAGAATTTGCCAAAAACGTAACAAAAAAAATTTCAACAAATTTCGTTCGCTTATAAACATACATATGTATATATATATTTTTTGTCAGTCAAATTTGCCTCGTGCCGTGCTCGCCGGACACCGGGCCACTAAACCGCTATTTTTCGCTAAGGACCTGGGTATTTACAATACGATTCAGATCTCGCAATTATCCGTGCAGTTGCGTCACGATTTTGTGATATCATTCAAGCTTTTCATCCAAGTCGGACCACATTAGACATATACGTATGTGTGTATATACATATAGTTAATATATCTATTCGGAGTTATTCGTTAAAACTATGTTAAACTAGTGTATGAGGTACATTCAAGTGTAGTATGGCACGTTAGAATCGCTCGAACTTACGATAATAGGTACGTGATTCGTTTGAATTCCGAGGGAATTCAAAAAAATATCTGTAGGATTTTTCACCGCGAAGTTCTCGTCGCGATACGAACTTTCGATGGAAGATTCCTCGAGCCTCTCCTCACTGGCAGATTCTCGTAAGTCCGCCAGTTTTAGCAAGGCTTCGATATTCCGTTTATTGCTAATTTTTTCCGCCCGACCGAAATTCGACTTTACACGCTCGGGCGACCCGGCCTTATCTGGAAAAGCGGAACTATTTTTCTCCAGATCTAAAGCCACGCGAGCTTGAGTCTGACCGAGACTCGCTGCTTCGGTGAACAACTCGCGAGCTTTGCCGACGTCTATGGCCAACCCGCCTCGACCCTGGGCGTGGAAGACTCCCAAATTGTACATCGCGTCCGGATGACCTTTCTCCGCTGCGTCTTTGTAGTATTTCACAGCCTGCGACAGAACAAAAATTGTTTTACAAACAATTATAATTTTTATAAATAAAAAAATATATCTATATATTTATATATGTATATCCATAATATACATAATCGTAATACATATATAATCGTAATTAATAAATTATAATTTTATTTAAAAAAATATATATATTTTTTGTCGAGATTTACCTTTACTGGATTGGTCGCCGTGCCGATTCCGAGCTCGTGGCACAGGCCCAAATTAAACATACTTCCGGATGAGGATAGACTAGCACCGGTTGAAAAATGCTTGAGCGCATCCTTGTAGCGTTTCTCCTCCAGAGCTTTCACTCCGAAACGAAGCTCGAATTCGCCCATGACGAATCTGTGGGTTCTCGTGTAATCATCCTTAGCTTCTTTCAGAGCCTGGGGAAGAATACTATCTGGCGTTAATCTCACGAACCGGAATTGCTCAACACGCCTTCGCACACACCAGGTTATTAGGAAAGTCGCAAATTGCAGAATCTCGAAGAAGACATTTTTCAAGGTCAAACGTGTTCGTCGATTTTTATTAATACCTCGATTATATTTGTCGTTAAAAAAACCAATCGTTGAAAGTTTAATATTTTCGGTAGCTTTCTTACCGTATTTTACGAAAAAAAAATACCACAATCTGATCAAACTATCTTTACATGTGGCAAAAAAACTAAAAAAAAAGCTTATCTTTCTTCTGAGAAGCAGCGAAATAATTGCCGGAAGCTGAAGTCTCGATAACTTATCGCACCGAATTACGATTATAGTCGTGTTATAATCGTAAGAGTAATTCACAAAATAATAGAGACGGGATACAAAGGTACGGATTTATAATAAGAACTCCGAACAATCGCGGAGAGAAATTAATAAATAATAATAATTCTTTATATTTCAGAAAACATCCCCTTTATTTAATACGCCGATCGACCGGGAGTCGATCGGGTTATCAACGAGCAAAGATTAATAAATAAAACAAAGTTCATTTCCTACCGGTAACAAGGTCGCAAAATATGCCGATAACATTATAATCAAGGACATTGATTACTACATCGGAATATCTCGATACACAGCTGGAATGACGTAATTTTTTTATTCTTTTTATGAACTATACTTTTAAAACCAAGTCCTTGGAACTTTACATTAAAGCTACTTTTAAAGCTCCGAGCGATCCCGGGAAGAAGTTGATTGATAATAATAACAATCATTCTTTTTTTTTCAGAAACCATCACCTTTATTTAATAATCCGATCGAACGCGACTCAGTCGGTTTATCGACAAGCAATGATTGATAAATAAAACTAAGTTCATTTCCTATCGGTAACTAGGTCGCAAAACATACGCATAGCATTAGTCAGGGCCATTGATTACTACAAAGTGGTAATCAATGGAATACGTCCATACAAAATTAGATTGAAGTACTTTTCTTTCTTTAAATCTCTCAAAGAGTTATACAACTTTGGATGCAAAATCTTTGTTTGTGTCTTTAGAGGGTGTACGGAATAACACACAGATAACATTAATCGGGGACATTGATTACTGGAATATTTCTATACAAAGCTGGAATGAAGTACTTTTTTTTTTTTTTTTTATTCTTCCGAGTCCAAAGAATTGTGGCAACTTTGGATGGGAAATCTTCGGTTGTGTCTCTAGAGGGTGTAATGTCTGCAGATCAGCATTCTCACCTCTTCGATGGTGATAGGACCGTACACCCTCTGCTCCATCCAGTCTTGCGACGAGCGACGGTTGTCGCTCCGTTCGCCACTTCGGCTCGCAACGCAATTGGTAACCGGCAGGACGCATTGAGGATTCAGCTTGAAAGAATCGACGAAAGAGGCTGGCACTCCAGCGCCGTGAAATCTCAATAGTCGGCTGTGCCATTTGTCATCGCTGGACCTCTCGAAGAGACGTCTGCGGAGGCAGAGGGACTGGCATACCACCCAACCGATCGCTAGCACGCTTGACTGAAAACAAAAAAATGATTAATTTTTTTTTTACGTTATTATCACTGTGAAAAATCGTTGGGTCGAAATTTTTCAAGCTAATTTTTTTTTTTTTTTTTTCTTCGGTGTTTCCTTGCAATTATTTGCAAGAAAAACGAAGAATTTCTTTTTCGATTGACATTGTCACGATGAAAAATCGTCGGGTGGAAATTGTTCGAAATCATTTGTTTCTTTCACTGGAATTTTGATGCATATTTGTTAGCGAAAAAAAAATGAAATTCGACGATTCTTACCCAGCCTACGGCCTCGGACCAGGATCTTCCGGCGTCCCATTTGGAATCGCCTTTCTTGTCTTTCGGGCCGCCGCTCTTGGCCGACCCGAAAAATCCATTTTCGCAAGTTGTGACAGAAGTCGCGAGGAATTTCTGATTTTTCACGAGATTCGGTCTAACCTCGTTACTCGCACCGCCGTTGCCGTCGGGCGACGTTTGCGAGTAGATGTTCGTTCGACAGCTCGCCCGACGCTCCAACGTTTCCCGAATTCCACGGGTCACGAATTTCCACATGTTTGTTTGTTTTACGCGATGTTATTACGGTGCAACGTGGAATCCGGGAATGAAAACAATTTCCTTTAGGCAATACGTCTTATCGGCGCACTGCTCCGTTCGCAGGAGCGCAGAGCAGTGTTTGGAAATATTCGTTTCACCACCTTGCGGAATAGTTCTCGCAAAAACGGGTCATTTGACGGTCACGTGACTGTCCGTTGACCGTCAGTTGACCCATAAAAAAATGTTCGATTTACTTGTGACCGATTATTCGAACTTGCCGCAGCTTTGGGCCTGCTTTGAGCTCGATCTATCGATAATCAATGATCGAACCATCAATGATCGAACTGTTGCGTCATCAAAACCTGCAGATATCGATGCCCGCTAGGTTCGATGCGAATTCGCGGCGAGTACATCTGAGCACTCTCTAGCCAGAGAGGAGAATCCTCCCTTTACTGCACAGGCGTCAAACTCGCTCACGGTTGCCCCACTTTTAGTCTTAACCTTGCGCACACTTACTATCAATGTAGCACGAAATATTTTGAAAACATGTTAGAAATATTTTCAATCTTTCAAATCTTACGAAAAAATCTCAAATATATGAAAATAATATTTTGAAATATTCTATCAAAAATATTCAAACGAAACATTTCTTAAATATTTCATCATATCTGAAATATTTCTGAAACATACAATAAAATATTTTTTTATTTCATGTTTCACCGAAACATTTCTACGAATGTTCCATGTTTAAGCGGGTGTAAATATGCAATTTGGATTGATGATGCAATCTTTCAAATTTCGCAGAAATGTTTAGATTTTTTCATATTAATAAAATATTTGCAATATTCCAAAAAAAAAAAAAATGTATTGGAATCTGTCAGAAATATTTCCGTGCTATATAGAAGGATGGGGCCGGGACTATTTGCTTATTTTTTCCCAAGGTGTTACACTTGCAATAGCAAGCGACAATGAATGATTCACCGATGTGTTTGCTTTTCTCTTCCCAGTAAGAAAATCGTGCCGTAACATTCGGCATGCCATGATGGCACAATGCAGTCATGTATGTGCGTATGTGACGATATTGTGACGGCACGGCGTTTTGATACCAGAAGTCTGCTTGCACAGTTCCAGCTCGCTGTAAAGCTCCACGGCTAACTGTAAACGTGCAAGCAGATTTCTGTTATCAAAACGCCGTGCCGTCACAATATCGTCACATGCGGACATACATGTGTACATTGTGCCGGCACGGCGTGCGTTGCCGTGTTAGTATCGAGTGGATCCCGTGCCGTCACTTTTCTATCTGGGTTACTTTCAAATTTAAGAATTTTTCAATTACCGTTAATGATCGTGACAAAAAAAATTATATCCTAACATTATAAACAGGTAGAATTTAATCTATTAGCAAAGTGTACGTAATGATAATAATAATAATGATAAAAATGTACCTATTGTCGTTGGTCAAGTCATTGAATTTGGAGTGGAAACTGTTTGTTCACAATATACAGTTGATCAAGGTTGACAAGTAATTGAATGTTCTCAACACAATGGAAATCAAAAGGTTCACGAATTCAACCAATTGTGTTGGAAAATTCCAACAATTATAAATTACCAAATTGTACTTTTTCACAGAATTACTTCGATTCATAAATTTACAAGGGTTCGCTTTTAAAACGATGATACAATTTGTGCGGATGTGATCTCTTGTTACTTCGGTACTTCTTGTCGCGCACTGAACTCTGATCTCTATTTGCACTTTGCGACTGGATTGGATGCTCTCTCATTAGGGGCCCCCCCTTTAAAGAATTGTCCCGCCTCCTTTGTAACAGAACGTTTCCGAGGGGTTTGAATAGTGGGGGATCTAGATTCGATGCACCAGAATACAGCCCATGCATTGGTCACACACAGGAGATCTGGAGTGTTTATCGATTACGTCGGGATGAATCTTAGCGAGGTGCAACACAATATCAATAGCGATAGTGAGGAGGTTCGCGAAGACACGTCAGACTCATATTACGGATCAAGTAAACATTATCTCGAGAGATGCGTGTCCACTCACAGTTGTAAACAGCATATTCGCGTTACCATGTATAGATGAACATAGTGTATCAGTTCTATAATTATTACGGAACCTCAGTACGAACTTAGAACTTAGTAATTTCTCCGGTCCATACAAAAAAATGTCGCGATTGGTATTTCATATTTCCTTGCCATCTTATATGTTACGCGATGTGCTTTATAATTTTATAAATAGTGATTCAATTTAGTATGCAATTACATTTATTATTTGTTAATATATTGTTAATGTAATTATTTATTTATTTGAGGTTTTTTCGCCAGTGAATATTTATAAAAGAAAATTGATACATGATTAACTAATTCCTGAATTACTCAATTACGTTTCAGCAAGTAGTAAATCGATTAATTGTTCGGAAGTTGTTTTTGGTTATAAATTTCAATTGGGTGAAAATTATATTGTAGTCAGAGAGTCGTTTCTATTCGGACGTTTTGCAATACTGATCAGACGGGTCGTTCAGAACAATCGCATATTTCTAATATTTCCATCTAGCATTTCCTCTTTTCTGACCTATCCTCAGATTTGCTCTCCGCATCGGGTGACGCGTGACTCGATTTCGGCGCGTGGCCGCCGCATTCCTTCTCTCCTTGTGAGTCGCTTAAGATAAACAGATCTTCGCTGATTTGCCTCGCTGGTGTTTTTATCGTTTCGATTGCCATTACTGAGATATCCTTGATAGGTTAAAAGTCATGACTCTTGAGTTCTACTTAATCAAATTGAAGGTTAACTTAATCAAATTGCCGCCCCTCTGGCATCAGATCGATTATTTATCTTCGAATATTTATTCACGAGTATCGATACTTGGCTATATTACTTTTTATTCAACACGCTCTTCAGAGAAGCCCTTAAGGCTATCGTGCAACCCGACCGCCGTGAGCGGCTTATCTATCGCGACTAGACTAAACATCTTCGCGCCTTTGTCCCATTGTAAGAGCGGGGACCGAGGCCCTTAGCTGCACGCACGCTCCGGATAGTTTAGCTCATACCGACGACGTGTACGGTACACTCTCCAAAATTACTCCGACGAATAAAGACTGTCTCGATCATATCTTCATCTTCTATATTGAATCATTGAACGCTGCCTGACCCATCGACCATCATATTATATTATATTTAATAGTATTAAGCAAATATTTAATTTCGGTTTTCATGCTAAAATATTTCCTGACACAGTGACTGTTTAATCTTTGTTGCTAAACTTTTTCGAACATCCCTGTTTCCGTTTTCCCATTTTGTTTTTGCCCATAAAGAAAAAGTTTGGAATTTATGAATGAAAAATAAATGTCTGGTGCTTGAATATTAACGAATGATTTTTCTTATGGCAAATATTCCTTTGATCCTGGCCAAGCGCCCAAGAATTCTGTTACGTAAGGCTGTCGAAATTTTTGTTTCGCCGAGTTTCACGTAATTGTTTCCCCGCTTCTCATAATACTCTCTGGTCAGAACGATGCGGATTGATATTTCCGCCCGTTATTAATTACGGTAGCAATTGTCAATTTTTAAGCCTGACCTTGCGGAAAATTGCTTGGGATAGGGCCTTTGGAATACCCGTTGTTGCAGATTTCGTAGGGTAATTTATGAATTCGTAATCCCTTGTAAACCGGGACTTTGCCCTCCGGAGAAAATAAAATTATAGGAATTATTCACTTAAATTGAGGAGTGAGTGAATGTCTTTTTTCGACTCATGCTTTACTCTGGGGAAAAATGGAAGGGTGGATTAGAAAGGATAGATTAATATATGCGTGCACTAAACTGACAGAACATCGTAAGAAAAAAAAATTATAATAATGAGAGAAAAATAAAATAAGATTTCTTACGTCGTTCACTGCTGGTAGCCGTCGAAATTGCAGTAATTCTTAAAAATTCCGAAACTTGTTGTGATGGATTAAATTGATTTCAAATAAAATAATTCAACGAAAAGATACAAAATAAATGAATAATGATACTCGAACAAGAGTTCGGTTAGAAATGTGTTGTTAAACCGATGAGCGCAAGCAATTCCGAAAATCGGTGTGAAAATGTTTCAATAAAATATCTTCTTCCAACAATAAGGTTTGCTCTATGGATTGCTCTATGGCGTATTTCTGCTGTCTGACTGGTCAAATGTGTATTGTAATCTGGTGAATTGATCGATATGGTCGAGTGAACGAATAATATTCGAATAATATAAAATTGAAATAACTAATTATTTGAACGTAAAACTAGTACTCTGTTTTCATCCGCATTCGTACACACCGTACTTACTAATTACTTGTTAGATATGTCGTTCCGGATGATGTTGGTTCTACGGCGAGGATTCTTATCGTTAACACTATGATCTGTTCTCAAACACGAGGCAATTCGGAATGACTCTTGTATCTGAGACAATTCGGTTCGAGCTTCTACGAAACAAACTCGTGAACTTATTACCGCGACTTTATTCCGTTCTAACAGTGAAGCAAAGTCGCGTATTAACCTCCCGAGATTTACAGACCTACACAGCTACGATTTTGTGGAGACACTCCAGACTGATTTATCTTTGATCGTGGCTGTCCAGAGACTACCTTCCCTCAATCCCACGAGAATCTTCTTAGATCGACGGAGGAGCAAGGGGAAGCGTGGTTCTGTCGATTCGGCCGCCGCGGGGTACAAAGTCCACGCCACTCGCAAAGGTTTTTGATGACCACTGAACTTAACGAAAACTCTGTAGTCCTTGATTCTTTTATCACATTTCTTCTCGCAACGATAGGGTTGAGTTGTGAGAATCGTGAGCGCATCGCGTTAGTGCAGCTGCGGTGTGTAATGACATCCAGATGAGCTCAGCGGTGTCAATCAAGACTCGACACATAAATTTACGTTGCGACTCTCAAGAAGTTTGCAAAGACCGGAGGAATTCGAAAAATCTGCGAAAAATCGGGACGTAACTCGCGTGAATACGAAATTTTCGAGAGTTGTCTCCGCGTCGTGCTGAGCAGGTTGTATTGAATTCGCGCGCGTCGCGCAATTTTGCGATATTTTGCGATTTTGAATATTTATTCAGATAAACTTGATTGAAATTCGACAACTATGCACGATTTCGAACGCGTGAAAGCGCTGCGTCGTAGTACTGTCTTTTGTCTACGTATCGCGACAAGCTATTCGCGTTGAATTGCGATCGTGCCGCGGAGCTCGCGATATTTCGGTCTGCGCATCTAAGGTCAAACCGGAAATATGTTATTTCAGGTCGAAAAATGCGGTTTCCGGACAGGAAGAAATGTTTTTTTAAGCCGAAGTGACGTATTTCCGGTATGACATTACTTTCAATCGAAAAATGAGTTTTCGAGTTCGGAAGTGATGTACTTGCGGTTTGCAAATGCGTTTTCCGAACCGGAAGTAACGTATTTCCAGTGTGACGTTACTGTTGGTTCCAAAAATGACAGCGACGTAATGAGAGCCGAGACTTCTCGGCTCACTCTTTTCGGATCTACCAAATATACAAACTCCGCGATAGTCGCACGAGATGCTGACGAAGGTTTCTAGTGGGGACAAGGGAACTTTGTTTATATAGAGGTGAGCTCATGTGACTCGGAGGGCTTCGTCGATCGGGTGATCGATAAGCATTCTGGGGATTGAGACCTCGACTTGCGTAGTCGTTCCTCCACACACCAAATCTTATAAAATATATTGTACCAAGCTTATTGAGATTTCTGTCATTATATATAATCGACAAGAATATTTCTGACAAAAACTCATTTTTCGACAGGAAGTTACGTTGTTACGTCAAAACTGTCCAACGACGAGTGTTTTGTCGTAACTCCGGTCTCCCAACTGATTCTCGTCGCAGAATGCTATATTACGCTCGGTCAAATAACCATTCACTTTCACTTCGTGCTCGAATCAAACGGATATGTAGAAAAAATATATAGAGTAAAAGTGGGGGAATATGGCCCGGTCCATATATAATTGATTTACGTGTTAATCGAGGTGGGCCATATTCACCACTTTTCCCCTATATATTTTGATACAATAGATGCTAGTTCGCAATTGTTTGTTACAAATATCGTACATACTTGCTGAATGAATGGGAATTATAACTGTATTTATCATCGCAGAAGATGCACTAGAATTAAGAAAAAAAAATACTCATTAGCAACAATCCCTGTATTCTTAGATAGGTTCAAAAATCTATGAAAAAAAATTATCAATTTCATAAGCCAGATCACTGTTCTCTATGAGAGTACGTTAAGAATAAATTACATGGTAATAGCAACCATACTGACTTTTTACCATAAAAACATCTTCATTGTATAGTTACGAAAATGACAAAAAATCATGGTTGCAAACATAATTATAGTTTAAGGTAGCTCCAGCGAGTGGTGTTCATTTCGCCTAAATTCGAGAAATTCGGGCAAGAATTGCAAACACTTCCCGATGTTATAAAAATTTGAAAAAAATTCATACTTATTATATATATTTCAATATATATATAAAATATTGATAAATAATTTCAAAATGTTATTAACTAATTATTGAACAAAAAATTGTTCATCAAAATATGCGGGAACTCAACGTTTTTTTTGTAATGGAAATGATTCGTTCATTTTTCGGAATACGTATGAATTTTTTCAGATTTTTATCTTTATTTTGATTTTTCTTGTTTTTTACATAGATAAATGTTCAAAAATCAAAATAAAGATAAAAATCTGAAAAAATGCATAATTATTTTTTCAACAATTAGTTAATAACATTTTGAAATTATTATTATGCACAATTAGTCTTTTCAGTGCCTATAATAAGTATGAATTTTTACAGATTTTTATAACATCAGGAAGTGTTTGCAATTCTTGCCCGAAATCCTCGAATTTAGACGAAATGAACACCACTCGCTGGAGCTACCTTAATCAATTGAATATATGCTATCAAAAACGATCTATACAGACGTTCGCCCTGGGAACGTCTATTCGTTATATTGTACTGTCTTTCGTGAGAAAACTAAGTGCAATCATCGTCATAGCCGCTCATGAAAAAATCGTAGGTGAAATAAAGGTTCACGAAAATGTCGGATCTAAGTTGAAAAGTTAAAATCTTCAAACTTGAACGAACCTTTATTTGACAGCTATCACGAATAGCGTAATGGATTACATTTTACGGAAATTACGTTTTTCAGAAACGATTTACATCTCAACATGGATAATTATTATTTTTAAAAATTAAAACCCTCACTCGACAACAACACTCAAACAGTCAAGTCGAACTTTGACGTCAAGGAGACACAGCATTTTTTATTTCGTTCCAGACGCCAATAGCGCCTAACACGCCGTATTCTACATCTACATCTATATGGACGTACTAATTCAATAATGAAAACGACTGTAGCACACATATGTCCGATACCAAGAAATATAAACACGAATGTCATCTCGCCTAATTTTATTATGCATTCAACGTTTTTATTGCTCCTGTTCATCTCGCCCTTCCGAAAAATTCTTGTCCTTACTAAATTAAATTTCAAATACCAGGGTTCAAGTACATTGGCCTCTACCGATCTTGCGAACATTGTGTTGACACGTTCTTCGAGGGGCCAATTCGATCGAATTGGGAAGCTGTCGTAGTACGAGTTATGGAATTGACGATTCAGATGTAAATTTAACTTTTCCACCGTGTCAAGATGATAATATAAGTCGTCCATACACGCAATCGATGAGTTCTTCTTCAAAAGCTTAATACATTTATCGAAGGAACCAACTTCGAAAACTTTCTTAGGGCCTACAGACTTATAGAAATATTTATCCACATAATTTCCAATAACCTTCTTATAACCCAAATCCACGAGATCCTCCATAGTCTCCACATTTCGGGGAGGAATCTGTTTTATCAGCGGATACGTCAAGTTAGCGTAAAAAATGGCCTGCATCATTATCAGAAAAAAACCTACGTTGGTCAGATGCACTCTCATTGCGTTAGTGTCGCGTAGATTTATGAAACTCGTATTGTAAGGTACACGAATAAGATTGAGTAATGCAGGCGCGAGAGCCTGGTCCACGAAAAACTTGAAGACAAGCAGAGTGATTAAATGAACAATAGGCGTGCCGATCCGCCTATCAATTCCGCGGACGGTAAAGCCTTCATTGAATCGTCGTGGCTCGCCATTTCTGAACCTGGTTATTATTTGTCTGCCAGCGGGTTCGATTTGATAACTCATCTTCTTATGCATGTTGTTCTGCATCCCAACGGTATAAGCAATCATATCAGTTTCAGTGATAGGTTCCCACTCCCTGTCCTTACCGTTGTATGTCGCTTTTAAATTCAGAGCACGATAAACATTTCTCAAAATATTGTGGCGTATAGTCAGAAACTCGTCATATTTGTTTCGGATCTCCCAGGGACTAACTTTCATACGGTTCCACTTTCGTCCTTCTAGGATGATCCTGTAACGCCCAAGCTCCTTGGTTTTGTCGAAGTCGAGATCAGCGCATATTGTCTCATTTTCTTGATACTTCCGATTGAGCAAAGTGAACGGATGGTTGTTTATTGCAGGGAAAACTTCAGTCCGTTTCCAGGAAACCGGTGCCTGACTCGTAAAAGGATTGTAATTAAAAATACTTCTTTCACTTCTACGGGGACGGCACATCACTTTTGCCATCAGCATGTCGTGTTTCCAGGCCAGTAACAAGAAATCTTTAGCATTGCGACATCCGCGTGACAGATCGAGTATAAAAAACGAAGCCATGTGATTCCACCATACCGATGATTTCATGGTCTTGCCGATGAGGTCACCAAGTTGCTCAGTAGAGTAGCCTTCTATTATGAAGACATGTAGTTTGTATCGAAAATCGTTCGTCAGGTGTCGCGGCATATTATTCAATATCATGTTATTATCGATCAGAACTGCAGGAATTAAGTGCTGAACGATCAGTGTTCTGGATAGTGTACTAGGCAAATTTCCAACAAGGCCCACTCCAGGTATTTGGTCTCCGTAGCAACATTTCAAGATGTTGCCCTGAAAACCATTGAATAGTTACGAATAAATTGCGATGAAAAATACAATAATTATTAATGCTGAACGTACCGAAAATATATACCGACCAAATTCAACCAAATTTTACCGAAATATTCACCAATTTTGTCGAGTTTATGTCAATATACACACGACCTAATTTTTTTTTTCAGTTTCGTTAAAGTGATGTGGTCCAACCCTCCGCCCACCTGCCTCGCGCCCAGTTGGTAATAAAAACTATACTGAGTACCGTTTTCAAACCGCAGAACGCCGAGAAAAAATCAAATTGTCTTTCCCGGCGTATACCGATTCCCCAAAGAATGACAATGTTCATTTTCGTCGACGGACTGTGGCCTCAAAACGGCATTCACTACAGTTTTTTTACCCGCGGCGGTATTTCACATCATCTTAAGCCCCCCGCAATGGAGTATCACCAATATATCGTATGTAAACCGTGCTTACCCTATGTTAGCTAATACAAAAAAAAAATCTTACCAATTCGATGACAAGCCTGGACATTGATTTTCCCCGATACGAGTTAGCAATCTCAAGTTTGCCGATGCATGGCCCCACCATGAGAACGAACACAATAATCGAAAACTTAATCAGCTTCATGGCTTGAGTGACTGCTAAGAGAACACTTTTGAACCCTGTCACGGCAACGGTTCGTTGAAGACTGAATTGAACTGTCGCGGTATGCGTGTGAAGACCGTACTGTGGACGGACACGATCCATTGTACACGATGCATAATTGAAATGTCGCTACCAGCCAAATGGTTGAAGAAGTGATATACGATGTTTATGTGCGCTGGGCACCGTGACGTTGATAATGGACACACGGTAATGTTTCATATTGACCACCTCGTGAATCGATATAAAACCGATGCGTGTTTCAAAGCCAATGATAGTGATCGGTTTCCGCGGTACATCTACATTCTAAGCGAGGACATACCGTAAAATTGCGACGAGGTGCAAAATTAGCAATGAATTATTGACATGCCTCTGTTACGTGTCCGTTGGCAACTGCCTCCTGGGAAAATGGTTTCGTTTGAACTTCACATATGGTAGCGTGTTCCGGGGGTGGAAAAATCGAATGTGACACGTGCAACTTGTCCTCAGCACTTTTTATTCGCACATTTTCAGTCTCAAGTTCGATATAACGATGAAACGTTACCCAGATAGCATTTTGCCAATAACCCGCCAGCAAATAGGCAGCATATGTCCTCATGGGATGGTGGAAAAATTGCGGCATGTGCACCCGCATTTGCCTATGTTTTTGCCAGCATTCAATGCCGAAAATTCTTAGGAGCGTATTGTCGGCAAGTTGTCAGCAAGGCTTGCTGGTGTTTTGCGTCTCGCTACGAATATTCATTTGCTCGAGTTATGGTTATTTTCGGTGAAATAAAAAAAAATCGATTTCTTATAAAATTTAAGTGCCTCTATCGATTCTCATAAAAATTCAATTGCAACCATTTTTAGTGCCAGCCAAATTCGCGTCGGGTCAATCACAATCTCATCGATCAATTGATTAACTGTCGTATCCAGATGCGAGGAGAGTTATTAAAACAATGCGGTGGAAACAAGAGGTTGCGGAGTTTCGAGATTAAGTTCATCACAGCGTTTGTAGCAACTCGGGAATCAGCCGACGAGTGTGCTAGCTTGCCGTCTTCCGAACGGTAAAAATCTTGAACACGTCAAGTTCTCGCGGCGCAAACACCCGACGGATATGTAAACGCAATCTCTTGAGAGCCCTTGAAACTAGTTGATCGGCCGCATTATGTCGTTAAATAATTTCTTCTTCGTCTTACAACCCTTTCTTCCAAATTCGGTCCGGTCAATCACAATCTTACTTATTAATTAATAAAATGATGAATTAATGAATAACGAAAAATTGTTTTCAGGTTAGTCGACCGTCGAATGTTCTTTCACCCGACCTACCGGAAACCCCGACCGCGTAATTCTGTCGAACTGGTAGAGTCGAGGAAATGTTTTCGCCGAATTCATCTTCACCAAAGATTTACTGAAGCATTTACTGAAGCTGTGCGCGAAGATGGTTTTGTGGAGTCGGATGAGTTTTGCAACAGTCGGTCTGCTCGTTTTCGGAGTAAGCTGGAGCAGAGCGCTCTATTTTACGTGAGAAGTATGTATATATTTCTTGAATATATATATATTCCTTCCTCGCAAAATCGAGCGCTCTGCTCCAGAAAACTCTTACTGCTTACTCTGAAAACGAACAAACCTAGTGCACATACTATCCTTTCTGATCGACTGTGTGCACTCCACTGCACGTACAAATTATCGACTCTATCTACTCAAGTTCTACGGTACGTCCGATATCTCCGATGGTAATTCGTCGCGTAATTTTGTACGTTACAATCTTTACAAGATATGTTATGAAACAGACGATTTCAGAAATATTTACAGAAGTCACAACTTAAGGGAATACGTCACACAACGACTTTTCTGCTTTTGTAACTAAAAATCACAAGTGTTATAAAACAACGAATAAGGTTTGTAAAAATAATTTCTGATAATTTTTTCCCCACATGGATTACGAGATACATGAGTTTAAAATTATGTCAATTAGCGTGAGCTACATTTAATGTACTGGAACTTGAAATTTGCTAACATTACTCATATTTATTAAACATTAATGTACTTTGCTTGTAAAATAAAAATACCAGATATTAAAATTACAAAACTTTTGCTTGAAATTTTCAAAAATGTTTGTGAAAAATAAAATTTTCACTGTAAAATTGCAACGCACATGCGTTTGAAATGTCAGAAACGGTTTAAGTAAAAAAGCTTCCAATACTGTTAATTAATTTTCAAAGAAATTTTTTTAACAGTGTACGTATCGATGCTCCGATGGTAACAGATCTCTTTTCTTATTTTCTCCGTGATGGTTGATGCTTCGACCGAAATCAAATTAGGTTTTTGTAGTCGATAGATATAAGTATGAAAACGTAATTTTCTTTTGCTCGTTGTATCAATCGTTTTGGAGGAAACAGGGAAGGCGATTTGTTACCGACCGAGTCTGTACCACATGCTCTTAAGAACATGTGAAACGACTCAGTCGGTAACCAAAATCTGTAATGAAT
>JAPYZC010001213.1:0-45367 GCA_030522665.1 Ichneumoninae sp. A BG-2022a | reverse complement strand
CACTCCCCCCCCCCTCCCTCCCACCCCCCCGCGCGCTTTAGCATACATTGTCATGCATGGCCCAACCCTTCGCGCACACCCGTGCAGCGTATAGCGAGCACCATTTACCAGGAGCGTCGGGCCGAAGCGACGGTGACTCGAAAAATAAGATCGACCTTCGGGTGACTCCGCCGAACTGTTAAGACGTCGTAACAATAAAACTGTCGGGCGAAAAATCAACCCCCGCGACGATTCGTCCGTTTAACCGTGAAGACGCAATTTATCTTGAATTCCGGACCTCGCGACAGAAAAATCGACGGGCGTATCGAAAATCGGGGCTTCTGGCAACAATGCGCCCCGCGGAGGGGGCTCGGGAGGGATAAGTTCATTTTTTTATTTATTTTTAGGGCAAGTACGAGCGAGCCTCGTCGTGGATGGAATTTGGGAGAATTAGGAAAATCTCTTGCTAGAAAAATTAATTGGGAGGGGGAGATTGACGTGGCCCGAGGGGTGGGAGAAAAAAGTATTATTTTTTCCGAGCGTCATCTGAAAACAATTTGAGGCGGCTGAAGTACTTCACACTTGTCGAATGAAAGTTTATACACATTTTTACGCATGTATTGATTATAGGAGATGATTGTTTGCATTACAACGGATGTTCTTAAAATAGGAAAACATTAATTGCAATGGATTTGCAAAAATGTTAACTGGTTTGTGCTAATTTTTTAAAAGGACATTCGTTCAGTTTTTTCAAAGAATAATCCGTAATTTTTGCTCGATTTTGATGTATGACGGCTCATTCTCTTCGTTGAAAGATACTCTACGAATTCACCGTATAGATATTCAATAGTATTTTGCGTTAAAAAATTACAGCCTTCGTTCGTCCATCGACGAAATTCCTTCGTAAACAAACAGCTGTCATTTTTAATCAGAAAATCCAATCAAATATCTAGACGGTCAATTCGAAGAGTATCTTTCAAGGATGCTAATGAGCCGTAATTCTTCAAAATCACCCAAAAATTACGGATTATTCTTTGGAAAAACTGAATGAATATCCTTTTGAAAAATCAGCACAAACCAGTTAACATTTTTTGCAAATCCGTTGCAATTAATGTTTTCCTATGTGAAGGACATCTGCTTTAAAACAAATAACCATCCACTACAATCGACAGATGCGTAAAAGTTTCTATAAACGACTTGAAAAATCTATCACTCATTTGACTAGTGTGAAGCGCTCCAACCTCCTTAACAGTTTGCAATCTACTAATCCGCTCTGCTCGAGTTAAACAGACATACGAAAGACTTTAATTTAGATTTTTTCCGGCAACGTTGCCCGATACGTTCAATCGCGAATAATTGGCTGCGAATGGAACACGACTCATCCCCGCCGTAAAAAAAAACTCGCGACCCTATCCTCCAGTTTTACCCCGCACCGATCGAATCCATGGAACACAGGTCGGGTGTGAGACGCAAAAAAGAAAACCAAAAAAATCGCGGACAATCTCTCCAGCGGTTCATCGACCGAGTGAATCCTGACATAGGTTTTTCCGCCGCCCTCGCCGATGTCAAGCGAATGGCCCTTCGTTACGTTTTTACTGCGGACCCTTTTCATTTCCTCTCGAGGAAACTACCCGCGGCGTCCGACAGCACCCACCCCGGGGATTCTCTCTCGCGGACCGAGCTCTGAACGCTCGATGTGGCTTCAACCCCATCCAGCCCCTCGCTCACCGATATATATAGGTACAGCATGAATAATGCATATTAATTTTTCTCTATCGCAACAGAATACCAACCTATATACATACATACATACATATATACACATATATATGTATACGTATATATATATAGGGTAGAGCGGGGCAAAATTGGGCAATGGGGCAAAACGGGGTTTTGGGCAAAACGTCATTTTCCAATAATTTTTCGATGCCCGAATTTGAATGACCTATCGGATACATCAGGCTTTTCTGCCCAATTTTGCCACCTTGTCCGATCCAAAAATGATTGGAAAATGTAGTTTTGCCCCGTTGCCCCATTTTGCCCCGCTCTCCCCTACATACATATATACACATATATATACGTATGTATATATATGTGCATATATATGTGTATGTATTTGTATATATATATGTATGTGTATGTATATGTATATACATGTAGTGTTATAGTCTGGTGGTTAGTCGACTCTCAGGGCACTTGGAAGCGACGCGTCAGCCGCAGCATGAGCGTAACCACGAAGGGCCGCAGCGCGGAATTTTAAGCGGCAATTACACGACGGTCGAGGTGAAGCACCAGCGGCTACGAGATGCATAGAAACTGTACGGAAACAGAAGCCGGCGAGGATGGCCGGTGGGGCGAAGGGGGGGGGGGCTTCAGGGTGCAATCGCTTGGGCGCCCGGCCAAGATAAACAAGATAATTAAAAGATAATTAACAGATAGAGGGACGTACGTGACCATGCGGCCGAGCGGCAGATAATCTTGATTCTCCGTGCAGTCCCTCTCGCTCCGGCTGCAGCTGCAGCGGAAGCTCGGTCCAGACTACGGACGACGGCGAGATAAAACCGACGGAGGGCACTCACGTGCACTTTGCTGATGTGCAGTTTGCGCTTCGCCTACACTTCTGTTCTCCGTGCACACCGCAATAAGGCCACCGGTTGTTATGACCTTTCCGCCCCATAGGTAGGGAGAAGCGGGGCAGAACGGGGTGGCTAAGCGAAAATCGCCGTTGCACCCGGACATCACCGGGGGCAAAATGGGGCAGTCTCTAATCTTTCCGAAATACTGGCTTGGCTTGTTTGTAACGAGCGCTCAAGCGGGATAAGGAGCATAAATACGTCTCCACCGTCATTGCACCCACAAAAAAGTATATTTGACGGCCACCGTTTATTGAGATCGAGTAAAATATTTATTTGATTTAAATAAATATTTATTTAAATTAAGCAAATAATTACTTGAATGAAATAAATTTTTATTTTAATTAAGTAAATAGTTACTTAAATGAAATAAATATTTTAATTAATATTAATAAACGGTGGCTTTCAAAAAAAATGTTCTGGGTGTGTGCACATACGCGCTCAACGATACAACCTTCTTTTTACAGTAGTGTATAGATTGTCAGGAACAACTGAGAGACACTCATGGAATTCGTACAATCGCAATTTTCTAATAATTTCGGATTGGGCCATTTTGCCCCATCGCGAAATTCGGGTTTTCTGGACCATTTTGCCCCGCTCTCGCCACGGGAGGGCGAAGCTACCTTACCGAATGCTACGCTTCGGAGGCCCAGAACTGGACGACCGGGGTGGAAACGCGAGGAGAGACGACTCTCTTATCAGTGTGTTTAATCAAAATAATCTGTAACTGCAATTTCCGGAAATACAATGACCCGTCTCGAATCCTAGACTCGGGGTTCTCGTTTCAAGCCCGAGGAAACGCGTCGTAAAACATTTGAGCTAGAGGGCCGAATGTTTGTTCGGGAAAATGTGGAGGTAATTGTTTGGGTTATCGGCACGGCTGAATCGCGAGTTTGGGAAGGATGCGTGTGTATGTTTGGGTAATCGTATTTGAGGATGGAACTTTCATTTGGGAGATACGTTTGTGTATGGAGACCGTGAAGTTAGATGGGCGTAACGATGATTGTGTTCATTCTGATGGACCGAGCGGATGCGATTGATGGCGAGCGTTGAACTTCTGAAGCTCTTAGGGTCGAATTTTAAGATGCTATTTTGAACTTAAGATCGCTCTTGAGATCGAAGTTAAGATCGAAGTTTGGAACGAACTTCATTGCGTACGTAAGATCTATCTTAAGTTCGAACTTAAGCACTCAAACTGCAAGATCGAACTAGGACTGCATTCAAATTTGAGTTCAGCTTAAGTTGGAACTTAAGATCAAACTTAAGGTAGCTATGTCGCTTCCCGCTCATCTCGCATAAGTTCGAGAAAAGTAAGCGAATATTGCAAGTACTTCTCGATGATAAAAAAATCTGTAAAAATTCATGCATATTAAAGATACTGAAAAGATTTATTTTGCACAATAATAATTCCAAAATGTTATTAACAAATTAATCAAAAGATTAATTGTTTAACAAATTGCCCGGCAAAACAACTTTTTTTTTCTATGAAAATAATTCGTTTATTGTTCTGAATACGTATGCATTTTTTCAGATTTTTTAATTAGCTTTGATTTTTTAATATTTTTATATGAAAAAAATGTCAGAAAAAACACAAAAGTCAGAACTGATTGAAAAATCTGAAAAAATTCATACGTGTTAAGAAAAATAAATGAATCATTTTCAATAAACAAAAAGTTGTTTCGCCGGGTAATTTGTTAAACAATTAATTTCTTCATAAATTTGTCAATAACATTTTGGAATTATTATTATGGAAAATGAATTTTTTCAGATTTTTATACCATCGAGAAGTACTTGCAATATTCACTTTCTTTTCGATAACTTATGCGAGATGAGCGGGAAGCGACACAGCTACCTTAAGCGCGTGATGAAATTCAGCTCAAGGGTCGATCTTAAGTTCGTTCTTAAGTTCAAACTAGCGTTTTAAAATTCGACCCTCAATGGTCGTACTGGTTCCACCCTGGCGTTTCGATTTCACTACAAAAAGCTAAAAATCTTGATTTGTGACGGAAGATCGCAACGCCGAAGACGGATGTACGAAAATGAATGTAAAAAATGGTGTCTTGACGTTTTAGTCGCCAGATTTTTTTTTTAAGACAGCACCATTGGATCCTTCTCCTCTCACGAAGGAGACTTAGTTTCGCACAGAGACTTTGCCGAGAGTTGACAAATTCGAGGTGTCCGCGGTAAGTCCGCGGACTAAACGCTCGTCGGACTTTCGAGCCGCACGAAGACGAAGAAGTCGGACGGCACGTCGACGACGCTAAAGCTCCGCGAATCCCTCTCGACTCTCTATATATGTCAAGAGCGTTCGAACGTCCGAGAAAGGGGGAACCAGAGGATTTCGGTGACTCGTGTCACCGACGCTGACCGTACGGAAATCGTAGTTAACGGTCTGACGCAGCGATAACGCGCCCCAACCTCAGCGCCGCACGCTCTTCCGGCATCGAACTGATCGGTCAGCCGGCTCTGTCCAATGTGGCAAGAAGCTTTCGCGACTCAGCCGGAGTAATTTCCTTGGATCGGGAACGAACGGCCATTTGTCTACTTCGCTCCACCGTACTTATGGTCATCGGGAGTCGAAGAAGAACCACGGAGCGGCAAAGCCCCCGAATCCCGCTTTCCGTTTCGCCAACAAAACGAACCCGACCGATGAATGAGCGGTCGATCATTCCCAAAGTTCCGAAAATTTATCGACGCTCCTCCCGCATTGGTCGGATGAGCGTCTTCGCCTCTGACCCTGGCACATTCACATTCAACCATTTAGTAGATTGTGCGACGATCATTGTCATTTGTCGATTAAATCTTTTTCTCAACTTTTTCTTGTCCCCAAAGACCCAATTTTCATTGAAAGGAAAATTGTTGGCACAGCAAGAATTTTTTTACCATAACTCATTTACCTGCTCAACATAGGAACAACAAAATATGTTGGTACCATATATATATATATGTAGGGTAGAAGTGGTGAATATGGCCCACGGCGATTAACACGTAAATCAATGATATATGGACCGGGCCATATTCCCCACTTTTACCCTAAGCAGCCAAATATTTTTGCTACCACAACAATAAATTACTAACGATCTACATAGATAAATAGAATATTTATACGTTACAGGTAAATACCTTTTACAAATTAGACAACAAGTTTAACTTTTCTTACGATTAATATATATATTAATGATCTACATTTTGTTAGAAAAAGAGGACGATTCTTCTCCGTGCGACGAGCTCGTAGTCATTGACAACTGAGAAGAACAATCAAGGAACAATCGACTAAGCTAAAAAATCAAAGAACAATAGTAAAAAACCAAGCATTCAGTAGATCGTCTCACGATCATCGGCATTGGTCAATCAAATGTTGCTTTCTCTACGTTTTTTTTTTTTTTTTCTCCAAAGACGCAATTTTCATTGGAACGCGAGTTCCCTCCTTTCCGATAGCGCCGAGCTCGTCGTTATTGGCAACTAAGAAGGACAATCGAGGAAACGTGGAAAGATGGAGGAATCGAGCGACGAATATTATTATTCGACATTCGTAAACGCGACTAAACGATAACCCGTATCAATTCCATTCGCCCCCCTCCCCCCTCTGCCACTCCCGGCTCCGGTTGGCTGGGCCTCCGCTGGTGGCCATCGTTTCCCGATCGTCGAGGAGTCGGGAAGAAGATCGCATGGAAACAGCCGCATACCGCCGCCAATAACGACTGGCACGACTGGCACGACTGGCGAACGAAGACGAGGAGGGCGCGCAAGAAGTACTCTCCCGATCGACCGGCACTCGAACCGGAGTTACTCTAGCCGATATCGTTCGACCGAATAATCCCTCGGTTTTCCTTCCCGTCGGATGAAACTATCCGGGCGATTCCGGCGAACAGAGTGGAGAAAGCCGAAGCGATATTACGAATCGATGTGTAACAAGCGTTGCGATATTGCTTCTTATCTACCAGCGCATAGCCGCACTTTGGAGAACGAGTCTCGAGAGCTCGCCAACAGAAAAATCACTGGCAGCCACGAAAATACGAGAACACAAATCGTTCGCCTCTCGTGCACTTCGCGAATCCTTCGATAACGCTTTAATATATTCTCGAGAATTTTTTATTATTTTTCTTCTAGAAGTAAACGTACCGATGGCCAGGCATTTAAGGCGATATCTATCTTCGATCCCAATTTTCGCTATCGTCCATCGATCATTTACGAAAACAGGGGTAACCAATCTCAAGGTTCGAGTTTCTAGTTTTCAAAACACATGCATTAAATACTTTTGCGATATCTTGAGAAATAGTTACTCACAGAAACACTCGGAAATGTAAATGTACCAGTGGACTGGACAGCCATGGCAGAGTCCCGATTTTCGGACAGAACATGTCCCAATGTTTCGGACAGTCGCAAATTCTGAGACTAACCATGAACGAACTCCATTAGTTCGCGACAATAGGAATGAGAACAAGGTATTCTATTAATTTCTCCAATAAAACATGAATATTCACACTCTGAAAAAAAAATTCACACACTGAAAAAAGTTTTTTTCAATGCTACTTTCAATTCTTACAAATGCATATCATATTCAAACAACAACGGCAAAACTGTCAAGGTGACATGTTATCGTTTCAATTCAGTATGAAATTGTACGCATTCAGAGCAGAATTTAAACAACGTTTTTATTTCCTTGGCAGCCCGCAAGCAAATTTTACTTGAATCAATGATATTTTTTTTTCAGTGCAGAATTACACATGAGATATGTTGCATCGAAACTCAGCTAACTATAACTCCTTTCGGTTCTCGCCCGGTGTACGGACATAAAAGCAACTATCGCTCAAGCAAATGTAACAATTAAATTATTATTCACGCATGCTCCCAAATCTCGCCTTTCAAGCACTTCACCCAGAAAAATAATTTATTTGACGGGCGCCCCGCAGATAAATATTTATTTGGCTTAAATAAATATTCATTTGGTGCAAATAAATATTTGTTTAGCTTAAATAAACATCTATTTAAATCAATAAAAATATTTATTTGTTGATGCTCGTCAAACAAATTATTTTTCAAGGTGTTCGCGACTGCCACGATAACGCTTCAAAATATTCTCAACAAATTTTGATTATTTTTCTTACTTCCTCTTCCTCTCCCGCCAGTTTTTTCTTCATTCTTAAAATTCTTTTTTCCATCATCAGATATTCCCGAGTTTCGAGCGAAGACACTATTTTCCTCTCGCGAGCCATCGGGAGCTTTCGAAGTTGCCCAAAGTTTTTACGCGGTAGCTAATACAAACTTCGGCTCGTCGAATAAGTAGGGAGAGACGAGAGGAACTTGGTGAAACCTTCGAGTTTCACCTCCTCCCGTCTGAGCGAACGGATAACATCAGGCAAAGTGCAAGAGTGCTTCGAAGGTATCGGAGGAACCTCACGGGCTTTCCCGGCCCTCCCCGGTCGCCCCGACAAAGCCAGCTCCTTTGTCTTTTCGGCTGGTGTCTCTCCGACTTCTCGTCGTATGGCTGTAGAATTCGGAATGGCAACGTGCGCGCATTATTATTCATCCGCGGCTTCGACTTGGAAACGTTTCCCGCTATTAAACTTCCTGCGAGGGAACCGCAACGATTCCACGGACGAATGACGGGAACGAAGCCGGAGCGAGCGCATTCCGTCTAAGAATATTATATTAGGCCATACATTATCTCCCGAGCGGGGTTTCCGCGTAGCCGAGGGGCCGCGAAGCGGAGCGCGAGCGAAGGAAAGACGACCGAGGGCGAGACGGATAAAGGCGAGATCCAGTGAGTATATCAGTTCGCTGTTAACCCACCCCCTTCCCCCTCCCCACGGGACGGTGCAGTTCTTCATTCCCTGATCCGAGAACGTCTGCTGCATATCAGCCCTCGCAAAGGGCCCGTGCGGCGCAGCACCTGGCAAGAATAATATAGTTGTAGACGAAATGTACCAGAGAACGATCCCTTTCCGAAGCTTCGGCTATCGGCATGGAATCCCTCGAATATGCTCCGGTTATTACCTTCGGCGAGGGATGTCGGTCGCTGAATAATTTTCTGAGGTATCCGGGCTGGGCGATGAATATATCCAGGGAGCCTGGGAAGATATTAATGGAAGATCAGGTGTTGGGACAGCGTGGAGAGCGGCGAGGTTCAGGTATCAAAAAAGTAGGATTCGGATGGCTCTATTTTATTTAAATATATATATATAGGGTAGGGAGGGGCAAAATGGGGCAACGGGGCAAAACGGGGTTTTTGGCAAAATGCCATTTTCCAATAATTTTTGGATGCCCGAATTCACCCCATCGGATAGATCAGGCTTTTCTGCCCAGTTTTATCCCCTTGTCCGATTCAAAAATGGTTGGAAAATGTAGTTTTGCCCAAAACGGGATGCTCCGGTTGTTACCTTCGGCGAAGGGTGTCGGTCGCTGAATAATTTTCTGAGGTATCCGGGCTGGGCGATGAATATATCCAGGGAGCCTGGGAAGATATTAATGGGAGATCAGGTGTTGGGACAGGGTACGGCGGCGAGGTTCAGGCATCAACAATATACATATCCTATGTATATATATATATATATATTAAGGAGCAAGTTTTATCTGTTTTTTATCACTGTAAGTGCCTTCTTTTTCTTGTTCTCCCCAAGTTTTCCGTTAACATGTATAATGTACCAGGTTCTACCACCATTTTTGGAGTCGGTGTAAAGCATCAAGGTTGTAACATCAACAAAATTGGATACCATCATTTTTTTTTTTACCATCCAGTTTTATCTGTTTTTCATCCTTTTGTGGAAAGTCGGACTTCCCGGACCGGCTATTAGCATGAAATCCCTCGAATCTGCCCCAGTTGTTACCTTCGACACGGTAAAAAAGTTTGTACTTTTTACAACAACTTATTGTCCACAAACGTCTACAATTTTTTATTTGTTAATTTTCTAGTTTTAGAAACGAAAGTACAAACTGAAATTGTCAATGACACGGGAAATGAAGGGACAGGTTCGTATATTCAAATAAGTGACAAACGAGTTTGCCACTTTTTTGAATATTCGAACTTTATCTTTATCTGAATTAAATATAATAACATTTCAAATTATTTTTACGAAATTTTCCATCCCGATTTTACAAAATTATTTTTTACTGTGGACGAAGGATAACGTTCGCTGAATAATTTTCTACGATAGAGGTATCCGGGCTGTGCGATAAATGTATCCTGGAGCTTGGGAATATATTAATGTACGGTCAGGTATTGCGACGGGTGTAAAAGCATCGAGCTTCAGCCATTAAAAAAATTGGATACGGATTCTTTTTTTAATGAGCGCCGTTTATCTGCTTTTACCGGATTTTTTCTTTTTATCGATATCTCCCAGAGCTTTCCATTACACGTATAATTTGGAGTAACCAGCTTAAACCATCTTTTTCTGAGTCTCCGTAAAACATCAACGTTGTAGCATCAAAAAAATGAGATATGTATGCCTCATTTTTTTTTTTTTTTATTCAGCGAGTTTTATCTGTTTTTCACCCTTTTGGAGAACATCGAACCTATCCGGCTATCGACATGAAATCCCTCGAATATGCTCCAGTTATTCGAGATATCGTTCGCTGAATAATTTTCTGCGGAACTTGGGAAGATATTGATGTGCGATCAGATGTTGAGCCGGGTGTAAAATATCGATCTGCAGGCATGAAAAAAATAGGACACGGAATCATTAATTTTTATATTTTAAATGTTTTTAAGGAGCGCGTTTTATGTTTTTACCCTTTAGGTTCCTTATTTTTCTCGATATCTCCTCAAGCTGTCCGTTACACGTGTAATGTGTAATAACCATCTTGGACCATCCTTTTCCGAGTTACGGTAAAGCATTAAGCTTCCAGCATCAAAATAATAGGATACTTATGGCTCTATTTTTTTAATTATTTATTATTATTTATTTTTTAAGGAGCGAGTATTATCTGTTTTCACCCCTTTGGGTTCCTTCTTCTTATTCTTCTTGATGTCCCTTCCGACGTGGGTCCGCGAGTCGCCATCCATAAGCCTCCGGCTGACGGCGTATACGCAAATACAGTGGAAGAAGGACGTGGGAAGACGGCGCGGTGACGCGGGAGGACGGTAAAGGAGTAAAAGACCTTTGGAAAGTTATCCGCGAGGTGGCTGCGAGGTGCACTCCGATAATAAAAATTCCCGACTTCTTTTGTGTGTACACAGCGCGGATGTCTTTGTCGGGAACTTTGCCCATTTTCCATTTTTCACACCCACGTCCGGGGCACAAAGGAGGAAGTGACGGAAGCCTTGGCGCGCCGGATCTTCGCGTGCCATCTCGACAATATCCATACCCGCTTTCGTTATATTTATTACTACTAACCCCGGATATATACGAGGCGCAACGATATATTCGATAAGCAGATATCGACGCTGCGCATGCATGACCATGCGCAGGACCAGTGAATTTTATTCCGTCCTCAAAGGCAACGCAGATCATTAGACCCGAAGAAAACGTTTTTCCATCGAGCGCGATACTTTCTTTCGAGATTTTTTTTTGTTTTCGTAAGTTTTACCTAAAATTTTACTTTACTGCAGCAACAACGCACTCGTTTGGGTCACGCTCCATTAAGGGAGTTGCAGCGCCTCAAAGTCAAATGAGTGGCAGATTTTATTAAGACTTTTATAAAAACTTTTACGCATCACTGCAAAAATAAAAATATTGGTATGAAAATTAATGTAGCGATTTGGAAGATTTTATGCAAAAACTGGTATATTAAGCGTTATGTACAATTGTGATGAAAAATTAATGTTCAGCGTATTAAAAACATTGGGAATACTTTATTCTTAACAATGCACTTTCGTTTCACTGAAAAAGTATTTTCATTCTCAATCAGAATTGTACATTTAATTTAATGTGACGGTTTTTGCATAAAAACTTCCAGTTCGGTCCATTACATGTACAATTTTTTTTCCATTGATTTATTGATCATAGTGCATGGTTATTTGCATTAGCAGATGTCCTTAACTTAGAACAGCATTAATTGCAATGGATTTGCAAAAACATGAATAGCTTGGGGTTAATTTTCGAAAAGGTTACAAATAGTTTTTTCAAACAATAATCCGTCATTACCCGTAATAATCCGTACGGCTCATTCTCTCCTTTGAAAGATACTCTACAAAAATTAGCCTTCACCATGTCGATTATTTCGACATATTTATCTGAAATCCCTCGAGAGTCGTCTCTTTTTTGAGAGTAGGAAATGCACATGTGCACCGATAATGGGACGAATGGCCCTCAACCAACTGTTGACATTGATGACCCCCCGTTCAAAAATCTGCAGTAGCACCATCTAAATTGATCGATGGCAAATGCCGAACGAAAACAGTTTAATGACTAAAAAAAAAGTAGCCCGAATGCCTCTCAAGCTATTCATTGAAACAAATTGTGATTCGAAATTCTACCCAAAGAACCCTGACGAATCATGTTGAAAAATAGGACCATTGAAACGCTATTCCGGATACCAAAAGGCCTGTTTTGCCGGAACATACGCCATGACGGATTTCCCCGCCGAGTATGGACACCGATCTATCGATACACACACATATAGCACAGATCGAGCGTAATTACATTTCGAATTCAAGAACCATCCTATCAAATGTTACCTTTTAATCCGTTCCGGTTGCCGATGACGACCGTGTTGCGCGCGGACAAGTGGATGGGAGAATTGCACGGGGTCGTTTGGGGGGGGGGGGGAAAAGGGGAAGGGAAAAAGTCTCCGGGTCAATAGAATAATCCTATCGGGCTTTCGATATTCCAGTACATCCGATTAAACCGACTATAGGGGAACTCCCGTGCTTTCATTATAGCCAGTCAATGCAAACACTCTCCTCCCATTAGAGCCACCGGCATCGGCCATTGACCAGGTCTAGCCAGGATATAGGTAATTCAAATTTTATAGAGATGAACGAAAAAGCCGGGCGGTTGAAGGGGGCGGCAAGAGGGGGGGGAAGTTGAGTTGGCTCATTGGAGAGCGACCGAATATCCGGGAAAATGCAATTCCCGGTTATAACTTCCTCGACGCCGTCTCTCGGAATAGCCGTCGGGCATACGTGACGAGTTTTGTAATTCAGACCATCTACCGCTTCCACCGACTAGCGATCCGTCCGTGACGTATTATTTCGAAGTTTCCACGATCGTACCGACCTCAAAGATAGAAACATCGAAGCCCAGGTGGGTTACGTCTGGCCAGTACCGTACCAGCGCTGGCCCGAGACCGGCCCGGTCCCGGCCCGAGTACGGCTAGTCCCGCGCCAGTGGCAGTGATTATAACTGCCCGCCAGAGTGAGATCCAGCTGAGGGTATACGAGAAAATGGTAATTCAGTCGATGCAAAAACTGGGTGGTCTTGCTGCTGTGCGGATGGACCTAATAACGTCTTACCGATGCTACCATCTCCGATGCACGATAAGGAAAAGCGGTCCCCTTTGAAACACCGGTAAACGTTTGCCTAACGCCCGGGTAACGTTTCAAAGCGATTCGTTTTTGCTATCTTCCTTTGGACTCACCTCCGACGACACGTTTCTCTTATTCCTCGTCCGCTATCGCCTGGAGCATTGAAAGACACCGAGCCGGAAGGGGCGAGAGCGGCGGAGGACGCGGATCGCTGCGCTGCACCGCTCGACGATGAGAAAGTCCGAGCAGAAGATACGGGCGAAGGGAGCCTTCGCTCTCACCGGCTCGACTTCCGTCACAAAAATACCCGCTCAATGCCCGCTTTTCCTACCCAACGCTCGATTCAGCATCGGACAAACCTCCCCCCCTCCCCCCCCTCTCCCGACAATAGGGGCTTCCGGACCACTCTCAGCAGTTTACACGGGTCTTCCTGGAACTCCTTCCGGGGAAATTAAGGTAGCTACTGCCTGAAAGACCAGTCAAGCAAGCGCTAAATTTGAACAATTGTTTGTCCAAAATGTTGCGGGTTTACTGACAGTGACGGAAGTCGATTGGTATTATTGCACGGGTCTTCAATCAAGGAAACTATCGATAACGATGTTTTTGCAAATACATAAATTGATAAATGCAAATCTCCATGACGATAGATTCTCGTTGAGTTTTTTTCAAAGAAGAATCCTTATTTTCCAACCTATTTTAATGTTCTACGGCTCGTTTTCTTCTTCAACCGGTTCTCTACGAATTAACTAAATGGATTTCTTTAAATAATTTTTTCGCTCTTCCTACCCACTTATCGATTCAGATAAAGGACAATATTGGGAACAACTCTTTTGTCTTAAAATCACTAAAGCTCTTTACAGTCGTTTCACCGAAATCATCGCATTAAGTGAAAGTGCTTCTTTACCACAAACCGCACTAACAAGCTTGTTATAAATAATATCATAACTTTGTATGTATTTTCCCACTTAATAACCTTGACACACATGCTCACCATAAGGAAAACTGTTTACACTGTCTCGTGGCCTTGTTATACACGATCCAAAGTGACTAAATTTTCGATCGGAGCTCCCTCGACCCCTCAAAAAAAAGGATGCTTGCCTTTTCACCCCGTCGCGAGAAAAGTGTTAATTTCTTTACCAAAGTCTTTGGCGAACTAGCTCGGCCCGGAATATTGGATCCATGAGGGAATTGATGAGGATCACGAGGCGAGGATCAATCCTCGCGGCAACGGCTGGCAGCCTCCACCCGGCGATCCTCGGCGAACCCGCTCGGGGATTCAGACGACGGATGTCGCCGCCCTGCTAACTGCCCGAGGACCTCCGACATATAAAGTCGCGAATGAGCGGAAAGAAGACGGGACGAAGAGGAACGGTAACTCTCTCGGCACTAAAACTTTTATGCCGCTCGAATATCAACGTTTCTCATAAATTTCTCCGAGAGAGAAATCACGTCAGGTTGCTGCAAGCATCCCTCTGATGTATGATACGTGTACGGTTGGATTATTCCTATTCCGCAATTTTTCGCTTTTACGATCGGGTTACCCAAAAAAAAAGCGAAAAAAATTACTCCGTACCTTCCTGAAATCTCGCATAAAGCGCGTTTTACGCGTCATGTATTTTCGTATATTTCAAACTCGTGACGCGGTTTTCTTCGCATCCGGCAAATTTTTCGTCCCGGAAAAACATGCTGTTTGTTTTTATTTATTAAAAAAAAAAAACTAAAAATTATGTTAAAAATTTACTAGTCGAGGAAACTGTGACTTTTCGTTCCGATTTTTTTTAGCAGACTTCGTAACTGAATTAACATTGTTTTCGGACGTTACCGCGGGCGTTTCGAGAGTGTAAGTTGGTGAGGAATCAACGAGGCTGCATGATTATCGTACGAGTTGTTGCGGGGCATTTAATTATGTAATCGAGGATTTCATGTAATATCGCGGGTACGGAGTGGCTGGAGGGCTCGTTGCAACATTATAATTTCGACCTGACTGCGCTCTCGAGCCCGCGGAAGCCAGCGACGCCACGTAACAAGTAGCGGTAGCTTACATCGGGAGAAAAGTTTAAGCCCTTCCAGTTGCAGCAGCGGCAGACACTCGGTTTGTAGTTAAGGGCTAGCACGATGAAGCGCATCGAGTCAAACTTCCTAAAACCCTGAACTGCCTCTCATCCTGTTGGTATACACAAATGTATAGTATGTAAACGTTGGAAGCTGTGTACCGCAACGTGTAATAAGCGAGAGCTCGGTGTGGACGCGAGAAGCGACAAGTGGAACCTGACGGAGCACGTCCTACTATTGTATTATGTATTGTATATTGTATTACGTCCTACTGTTGTATTGTTGATCGTCCGCATCAAGTACAGGTTTCCATAAAGTTCATCTGGAATCACGCAGCTACCCATTTTTGGGTACTCCAGTCCTTCCTGTCCAAAGCTGATGGTTCGGAATCGTATATTGATGAAGAAAAAGATTTTTCATTCATCAATTAGTTTTTCTTTCATTAGTGTATTGATGAAAAAAAAAGATTTTTTTTTTCATCAATATACCACGTCGGAAAGTAAGTTACATATTAAAAGAGTTTCAAAAATTGGAAGCGAGAGCTTCGAGAGTGGAAGCGAGAAGTGACAAGTGGAAGCTGACGGAGCACGTCCTACTATTGTATTGTTGATAGTCTGCATTAAGTAAAGGTTTCCATAAAGTTCATATGGAATCACGCAGCTACCCATTTTTGTGTACTCCAGTCCGTCCTGTCCATAGCTGATGGTTCGCAATCGTATATTGATGAAAAAAATTAATTATTCATCAATTAGTTTTTCTTTCATTAGTGTATTGATGAAAAAAAAGTTTTTTTTTTCATTTCATCGTATATTGACGAAAAAAAAGTTTTTTTCATCAACATACCACGTCGGAAAGTGAGTTACATATTAAAAGAGTTTCAAAATTTGGAAGCGAGAATTAACGAGTAGAAGCTGACGGAGCTGCACGTCCTAGTATTGTATTCTTGATGGACCGCATCAATTACCTACAGGTTTCTATAATGAAGTTGTTCATCTACAATCACGGAGGTACACATTTTTGTCCTTCCTGTCCGTAACTGTCGATTCGAAATGGTATTTTGATGAAAAAAAAAAAAAAATTCATCAATATACCACGTCGGAAATGGAGTTAAATATTAAAAGAGTTTAAAAAATTGGAAACGAGAGCTTCGAATGGATGCGAGAAGTGACGAGCAGAAGCTGACGAAGCTGTACGTCCTTGTATTGTATTATTGTTTGTTGATGGTCCACATAAAATACAGGTTTCTATAATCAAGTTCATCTACAATCACGCAGATACTTAACCAGTTTGTTGTACTCCTGTCCGTCCTGTTCGTTACTGTCGGTTCGCAATCGTATATTGATGAACCTATATATATATTTTTTTTTCCCGTCAATATAATCCGTCGGAAAGTGAGTTAAATATTAAAAGAGTAAAAAAAAATTGAAAGCTCCGAGTAGACGCGAGAAGTGACGAGTAACGTGCTCGTGCATGGAAAGCTGACGCAGCTGTATTGATGTATTGCTGTTGGGCCGCATCAGCTACAGGTTTTTGCAACTACAATCTAATTCATCTGCGATCCCGCAGTTACTTACCTATTTTGCTGCTCTCCTGTCCCTCCTGTCCGTAACTTCCGGTTCACAGTGGCACGCACAATTCCGGCGCTCCTGGAAAAAGAAACCTTTTTTTCTTAAATTTTATTCAAGGAATCTGAACACATGCATTTTAATTGTATTAACCAGAGAATCCGGACGAATAAATTCTTAAACATTTATTTTGAATAGATGGAATTAAATAAATAATAATAAATTGAAACAAATGAATTTCAATTGTATTCATTACTGAGTTTCATTGCAATGAACAGAAACATTTTCATAAAAAAAATTCCTGATAATAGATCTGAAAATGCCCGAAAAAGAGGCGACTCTTCCCTTACTCAATGGATATTAGAGGATTAAAAAAAATTGGGAGCGGTGAAAGTCCATCCATTAATAATCAAACCTCTCCCAACTTTACCCAACTGGGCCACGAGGATTCTATCCGAATCTGACGAGCAGGTATTTCCTACCTAACTTTCGACGTATCGTCACTTTTCTCCCAACATTTCCTGACGCCATCGAAAAATCATGAAATGCGAACACGTCGTCCTTTGACCGTCCCACCCTCACGGTCGACCCTGTCGGATGTCGCAGTCTCCGAATGGCTCCGTCCGTGCGTGAATTTCAGCTTTGTCTGCACAACCTGGAGATCGAATCTTGAGCGACGAAACATCGACGATGGACGAGCGCAATAAACAGAGTCTTTGGCTCTCCCTCAAGCCGGCTCTGGGAAAAAAATGTCTCCGACCTTCGTCTCCGAACCCTTGACTAATTCGCGGCGACCAAAACCCCTTGAATAATGTAGCCGGGCGATGCGTGCGAGAAGTACAGCGGTGTATCGTTGTACTTTCGGTGGGGAAGACAAATCGCAGACATCTGGAGAAGCGACGTCGGAGGGGCGCGACGACCGAAAAAGCCGTCGTTGTTCGTGCAATTTGTTGGGCGAAGATCTATGTCCGACACATTGTAACGGTGAGACCTTGAAGGGAAAGGGAGCGGAAACCGTGCAGGACGAATACCAAAACAGGACGATGGAAATTCTTTACCCGGCCTACGTAATATCGTCGATGTGCCCGATCGGCGTTCCGGCTTGGCGCTGCGCAAGCACGGGGGTGCAGATCGGGGCTTCATTTCTCAAACGGCCGAACCGGAATGAAGCCGAAGGGCTCGACCGAGGGATGGCGAATTAAATGGAGGCGAAGGACTCGCGGCGCGGCGTCTGCAGGGGTCGAAGAGGACGGATCTTTTCAACGCCTCTTGTTTGTGTTTTTTACTTTTTTTTCTTGCGTAAGGAGAAAGAATGGGTCGTGTCGGGGGCGAGTCTAACAAGACAGGCCGCGAAGACGTTAAGAGTCTCAATTTTCTCGATACAGTGTGGGGTTGCAGGCGAGGCGGAGGGCGAAGAATGGAAAGAAGAAAATCAAGAATGAAGACTCGAAGTAGAGACTTTTACTCCGCCGGCATGACAGGGATACAAATAAGGCTCGCTTTCCCCCTTTTCGACGTTCCATAATCGCACTGGCCCGTTCGCGCTACGCTCTGTGAAATATCCCTCAATTACAGGCTAATGGCGAAACCTTGCCGAACGTAAATTCACGAGGTACTTCTTTTTCGTTTTTTCTTTTTTTTTTCTTTTCAAAGTCTTCGCATTTTTTGCGGAATTTATCTTCCGGCTTTCCTTGCTGTGTAAAGTATTTTCGATGTCGAGGACCGGCGAACTTTGGCTTCTCGTTCGTTCAATTAATTATGGTTATTATAATGTTACATATATTCTCGCCCCGGGCCAAGTTGAGTGCGGCCATTAATTCGATCCTCCTAAAATGAAAAACGTGTCAAGTTGGTAAAGAGCGTTAGATCGATGTGCCGACGAAAGAATATAACGTTTATACTATAACACGCATTATTTTCCCATATTTTTTTTGTTTTCAACCTCTTAGAATTTTTTTTCAGAATTTATCTACCAACTTTCGTTTGGATAATTTTCAAATCGATGCGTCTGCAATTTTGTTCTATGCCCATGTTTGGGCTTCGAGAATCGACCATCGTCCGATTTTTGCTTTGCAATACTGGTCCATGCCCATATTTAGATGCGCGAACCGATACTTAGTCTGCAAATTCCTACACGTCTCGGCTTCGCGACTCGGTTGATTTGCGAGTATTTCACAATTTCCGTTATGAATACATTCTATTTTATCTCATTCATTCATTCATTTCATTATATTTATTCTATTCTATATTATATTATTATATTTTATTTCTATTATTATATTATTATGTTTTATTTTGCTGTATTTTATTCTATTGTAGTTTATTTCATTTGTATTTTTTTGCCACGAGTGGTGTTTGTATCTGGGCACGGTGTTCTTAGGGGGCTGCGGCCTCAGAACACGAAATAAATACATCTATCTATGTATCTATTTTAGTAAGGGAAAAATTCGGAAAATAATTCGGGGTAGAACAAATACCAAATATTCTCGCCTCGGGACTCCCGAGAAAATTGCATCCGGCCATCACTTCGATCCTCGTAAAATCGAAAACCTGTCGACTCGGAAGACAGCCTTACAGGGGTGGCTTCGTTTGCGAGAGATACGGGACATTTTAACGCGCCGACGAAAGAAAAGAATGTTTATCGCGTAACAAGTCGTATCCGTCGGGCGGGGGCGGGCGGTATAAAAATCGGGGAGCGGAAGGAAGGAAATACGTGACGTCGTCGCGGTAAAGATACGAGCGTATACCGAAGGGGGAATGGAGGGGGGATAACACCAAGGGATGTATAAAAAGCGACGAGTTACCGAAGGGTTCGTAAGAAACTCGATTCTTACGAAGTCGAGATTGTCGTATTAGGGCGTTCGAATGGGTTACGCGCTCCCGTGATTCTCAACTCCGGCGTAACAGTCGTTCACTCTGCAGTACAAGGACCCTCCCTTCCGTCGTTGAGAATTTTCTTGACGGTTTTGCAGTCGAAGCTCAAAATATATAGGACACTTCATAGAACTGTGCGATCTCGGTTTTCCCCTTTCCCGACTTCCAACCGATCTTTCGCCTTTTTTCCTGAATATCAAGGAAGAGCGGGGCAAAATGGGACGGTGGTGCGAAACGCAATTTTTGGGGTGGGATTGAAGTTTCGAAAGATTATTCGAAGGGTCTTATTTTCTATTTTTTTAAACGAGATTTAAAATGTCCACAAACTTTTATTATCAGCATATTTAAAAGAGAAATAATAAGAATAATAAAGAATAATTTTTGGATGCCCCATTTTGTCCCAATCGACACATCCGGATTTTTAACCCCGGTTCTGTCCCATACAAAAATGATTAGAAAACTGCGTTTTGTTCCACTGTCCCATCCAAAAAACATTGGAAAATTGCGTTTCGCTCCACTGTCCCGTTTTACCCCATTGTCCCACCCAAATATCATTGGAAAATTGCGTTTTGTTCGACTGTTCCATTTTGCCCCACTGTTTCACCCACAAATGATTGGAAAACTGCGTTTTACTCCACTGTCTCGTTTTGACCCACCGGTCCATTTTGTCCCGCTCATCCCTACGCCCGCACACGTATCTCGGAGCTTTTCCTCGGGCGTAGCGCGGTGATACGAGCCGATATACCAGAAGCCATCCGACCATCCGAATCTCCCCTTCCCCGTCATGGAAGTCGATCCGCAGGAAGAAATGTAACTATAAAAGCCTGTAAAAAGAAAAAAAAACCGTCGAGGAAAAAGAGGGTCGAATTTCTAGTTTCGAATCCTCTCACAGCGAATGAGATATTTATAAATCGAAACGTTCGTGGATTCGCAGAACCGTGAGAGGAAGCGGTCTCGAGGAGATCGAGATTCGATGGAATATCGCACGTAGGAAAAATCGGTTGAGAGAAGAAGTTGAGAGACGTATGTAAGCGTTACACGAGCTATCGATGTACGGGGGTTGGGATAGGAAGAGTCAAAAGAGCGCCGATGTATATAAGTATAGAGGGTTGGGAATCGTGAAAGCCAACGGCGAATTCGAGGTCTGAGAATAGCGCGCGAGGGTCGGAATCGAGGGCGGGCGTAGCAGTCGAAAGTACCCGCTGTAACCTCCCCGCGATGGATAAGTCCGCGGATCGACGTTTACGATCGTTGAGAAGATTACAGTTCGAGCTTCGAGAATCTCGCCCGCGATTTCGCGGGGGGGGGGGGGGGGGGGGGGGGGGGGGGGGGAATCGTCGTCGAGGGCGAACCCTCGCCCTCGGCGAGCGCGCACAGTGGTGTGGAGTCGAACGAAGACTGGGCATGGAGATCGATTGGTAACTACACACTACGGTGTAGAATCCACACCTAGTGAGAAGTTGAAAGGCAATTAGGACACGCGCTCACACCGATTCAATTTAAGCCTCCCTACAGGTGTCAAATATAGGTGGACGATCAACTGATTTGATGGAGTTCCTTATCGGATAGGGGGAGATCGAGGGCGGGATTGAGGAAAAAGGAGATAGGGGATGCTGACCATGTTGCTGTTTAGTGAGAAGTAACGGGAGTAATTTGTGTATCGAAGTTTATTGGACTCTGGTGGGGTCGAGCTGGGAGCGAGATTTTTTTATTACAGGACCTGGAGGTTGTAAGTGATTAAACGTATACATAGTGCGGTTGAGAGGGAGTCGAGGACCTTTGTTCTGTTGGAATTAAGCTGGAATTAAAACCTTTGTGCTTTTTCTTATATCGATCAATTGGCCGGTAAATAAAATATGTCCTTTTAACGATGTGTACAGAAACGAATGAAGCCTGGGCATGGCGATCGATTGGTAACCACACTACGGTGTTGAATGTACGCCTGGTGAGAAGTTGAAAGGCAATTAGGATACGCGCTCACATCAATTCAAATTCAGCCTGCGTCCCTACAGGTGTCAAATGTAGGTGGGGGATCAACTGATCTGATAGAATTCCTTATCGAATAGGGGGAGATCAAGGGAGGAATTGAGGGTATGTGGACTGTGTTGCTGTTTAGTGAGAAGTAATGGGAGCAATTTGTGTATCCAAGTTTATTGCACACTTTGGTGGGAGCGAGCTGGGAGCGAGAGTTTTAATGACCTGGAGGATGTAAGTGATTAACATCTGATGTAAACATCTACGTAGTACGATTGAAAGGGACACGAACACCTTTCGTATGAAATTATGCTGGAATTAAAACCTTTGTGCCTTATTTATCTCGATTAATTGGCCGGTAAATAAAACAGGCACTCATTCAAATGTCCCTTTGACTATGTCTATACAGACGAATGAAACCTGGCAAGGCAATCGATTGGTAACACACTACGGTGTAGAAGCTAGTGAGAAGTTGAAAAGCAATTAGGATACGCGCTCCCATGCATTCAATTTCAGCCTGCGTCCCTACGGGTATCAAATATACGTATATGTGGAGGGATCGACTGATGTGATAGAATTCCTTGTCGAATAGGAAGGGATCGAGGGAAGGTTGTCCGTGTTGCTGTTTAGTGAGAAATAACGGGAGCAATTTGTACATCCAAGTTTATTGGACACTGATGGAACCGAGCTGGGAGCGAGATTTTTAATTGCAGGCCCTGGAGGAAGTATTGATTAACGTTTGAGTACAGTGTTATTGAGAGGGTATTAATTTAAAAACGTAGAATTTAAAGCCTTTGGGTCTTTCCTATCTGGATTAATTCGACTGTAAAAAAACGCATTCATGTAAAAAAATAGCCCATTCACGATGTGTATAGAAACGAATGCGGCCTACGCATGGCGATCAGTTGGTAATACGCACTGCGGTGTAGAATCTACGCCTGGTGAGAAGTTGAAAGGCAATTAGGACACGCGCTACAGGTGTCAAATATACGTAGGGGAGAGCGGGGCAAAATGGGGCAACGGGGTTTTTGGACAAAACTAGATTTTCCAATAATTTTTGGATCGGACAAGGTGACAAAACTGAGCAGAAAAGCCTGATGTATCCGATAGAGCAAATTCGGGCATCCAAAAATTATTGGAAAATGACGTTTTGCCCAAAACCCCGTTTTGCCCCGTTGCCCCATTTTGCCCCGCTCTACCCTATATGCGGAGGGATCAACTGGTGTGATAGAATTCGTTATCGAATAGGGAGGGATAGAGGGAAAAGGAGATTAAGGGTAGGTAGTCCGTGTTGCTGTTTAGTGAGAAGTAACGGGAGCAATTTGTATATCCAAGTTTATTGGATTTATTGGACACTTTGATGGGACCGAGCTGGGAGCGAGATTTTTAATTGCGGAACCTGGAGGATGGAAGGGATTAACATTTATATTGTATAAATCGACTGAGAGGAAGATGACCTTTGTTCTGTTTGAATTAAGCTCTAATTAAAACCTTTGTGCTTTTTATCTCGATTAATTGGACGGCAAATTGAATACGCACTAACGTGAACATCCCTTTGACGATGTGCATAGGACGAATGAAGCCTCGGCATGGCGATCGATTTGTAACCACACACTACAACGTAGAACCTATACCTAGTGAGAAGTTTAAAGGCAATTAGGATACGCGCTCTCGTCGATTCGATTTAAGCTCGCGTCCGTACAGGTGTTCAATACACGTGGAGGATCAACACATTTGATGGAATCCCGTATCAAATAGGGTTGGATCTAGGGAAAAGGAGATTGAAGGGGTATCGAGGGAGATGTGCTAAAAATTCTAAATTCTAAATTTCCAAGAATTTTTACCATAATATCTACGAAAAGTTCTTATAAATCCGGTACTTCCTGGCTCCCTAATTCTGTACTACTATGTGCTATGGTAATATCTCTCAAGCGATATAGCAGTCATATTTACTAAATCCTTCTCTCAGTGAACGTACAAGCAGAGGGATCAACTGATTTGATAGAATTCCTTGTCGAATGGCTGGGAAGTCTGGGGGAAAAGAAGATTGAGGGGGATCGAGGGAGAAGGAGATTGAGGGTTGTTGCCCGTGTTGCTGTTTAGTGAGAAGTAACGGGAGCAATTTGTATATCCCAGTTTATTGGACACTTAAGTGGAACCGAGCTGCAAGACGGGATTTTTAATTACAGGTCCTGGAGTGATGTAAGTGATTAAACATCTATACATAGTGCGGTCGAGAGGGAGCCGAGGACCTTTGTGCCGTTGTAATTAAGCTCTAATTAAAACCTTTGTGCTTTCTCTTGTCTCGATTAATTGGTCGGCAAATAAAATTCGCACCGATGTAAATATCGCTCTTCGACGATGTTTCAACCAGTTTCTATCCCGAGAAAGAATCCCTACGAATCCGTCCTCTCCGCCGGAGAGGATCGATGACGTTCGACAGTACAACTATTCGATAACGAATTTTCTCGATACTCAGCCCCGAGCCTCGGATATTGCAGCGATCCCCCGTTCAGGCATCCTGCGCCGCTGCGAATGCATCCCGCGCGAGGGATTGAGATCCTAGCACCGCGCCGATGTACGTTATATCGTCTAGAACGTCAGGCCTAACTATCCCTATATCTCCTTTGAGCCTCTCTCCAGTGAGACGAACCTCGAGGAATTTAATAGGCTTCGCTTTGAAATTGCGGAGAGAATCTCAACAGCGGCGGGAGGGCTTTGGCACCGGCAAAGCTGATCTACGCATATAGGCTCTCAAAATCGCGTCTTACCGAGGGACCGCGGCTCCTCTCTCCCTCTCCCTCTCTCCAGGGGAAGAACTTCGTTAATTATACACGTGGAACACCGATAATCATGGCTACGAGCTTCGTTATCAGCTATAATTAATGAGTACGCTTATATAGATGCTATGAATCATACACTACGCACAATCTTTGCAAATTGATCCTCGAAGTTATTTGGATATTAAGTTACTCGTGATAGTCGCAACAAAATTGAGAAAAATATAACTTTTTAAATAATAATGGAAATTCAACCAAACATCAGGGTTGTAATTACAAGAATACGAGCTTCGTTATCAGCTATAATTAATGAGTACGCTTATATGAATGCTATGAATTATACAGTACGCACAAGCTTTGAAAATTGATCCTCGAAGTTACTTGGATATTAAGTTACTCGTGGTAATCGCGACAAAAGTGAGAAAAATATAACTTTTAAAATAATAATGGAAATTCAACCAAACATCACGGTTGTAATTACAATAATACGAGCATCGTTATCAGTCATAATTAATGGGTATGCTTATATCGATTCCACGAATTATACAGTACGCACAATCTTCGCAAATTGATCCTCGAAGTTATCCCGATATAAGTTACTCCAGATAATCGCGATAAAATAAAAGAAAAATGGAAATTCAACGAAACATCACGGATATAAATATAATAATTCCGCCGATAATTCATCGATCTTATCGCCTCGGCGGCCCCTCTCGCCGTTCCAGTTCTCGACGGCCGGGATCGTTCACTAATTAGAATTTTACTGGAGAATTTATTTCAACCCCGTCGCGGTCCGCGGAGGGCGGCCGAACGAGATAGGGTGACTCGGTGATTAAACTCCGGGAAATCTTCTCTCTTTCTATCAACCGAGCTTTACGAGATATTTAAAGTTGAGTATTATCCGGAGCATTCGGCCGTGTCGAAGTCGTCGAGTCACACAGTCCCCCGGGGTTATAACGAGGGAGAGGCGATGGGAACGAGGGAGAGCGGGAATACGAAAGCCGGGGAGGGTCGAAAAGGGTGAAAAGTCTCGACGACATTAAAGAGGAGGCCGCGAGAGGCGGGCAACGTTATAATCAACCTCAGGTCTTTTTTTTTTTACCGGCCTGTTCCGCGACTTCGTCGATCCAGGTCACGGGTTCTCGAAGGACCGGAAACCTTGTTACTCTTCGATAAATTAAAAAAAAGGAAAGGACAAAGTGAGATGAGAAAGTAAAGATAAAAAGTGGAAAAATCCGTGTCGGAATGCAAATCCAAGGGGGAAAGGCTCCTGCGGAATTGACGGGTGGAGACGGAATGAGGATCGATGGAATTAATCATTTTAATGGTACTTCGGTCGGCGAGAGATATAGCGAAGCTGAGGAATAAAAGACCATGTGCCCGGGAGAAATTCCGGAGCATTGCATCAGGTCTGGCAGGGCCTTTTCGGGGACTGGCCAAGGCCCAATGTAACGCGCTAAAATTTCTACCAGTGTAAAGTTGACCCGATGACCGATGCACAATTTATCGCCCATTTTTTAACCCTCAGTCTGGTTAGGGGGTCGTTTGCGTCCAAGCGAAAATCAAATGTAATAAAAAATATATTGAAAAATTAAATTATTTATAATTTTATGATCGATACTTCAACGTAAAGGTTTTAAGAAACTCCATGAATTTTTTCAGATTTTTAGCCCCACTTAGACAGGTTGAAAAAACGTCAGGTCGCCAACGATCCCCCTAGGTGCCAAAAAACCCTAGGCAGACCAAAGGTTAAAGATTAAGAGCTTTTCTGGAACGAAAACTTCACCCAAGACGTCAAAGACCTTCTCGGACTTATAGAAATGGAAAGTTGGACCACGTGCATAATGCAGCGGAACGAGCAATGGGAACATCCCGGGAGAAGAAGGAAGTAGCGTTACATTAAATCGGGGTCTGGCCAGGTCCCGATCTAACGCTCTAAAACTTCCACAAGGGCAAAGTTCCCAACGACCTATGCACAATGTATCGTCCGTTTGCAACAGATGAAGAACGTTTTTCGGACGAAAACCTGACCCTAGACCGTGAAAGACTTTATCGCGCTTACAGAAAGAAAAAAAAAAGTTGCAACACGTGCACAGTGCAGCGGAGCGAGCAGTGGAGAAAGTTTCCGGCGAAGAAGGAAGCAGCGTTACATTACGTTACATAAAATCGGGGTCTGGCCTTCGCCCGATGTAACGCTCCGAAATTTTTACAGGGCAAAGCTCCCGACCGATGCACAGTGTATCGTCCGTTTGGAAAAGATGAAGAGCCTTTCTCGAGCGAAAACTTCACCCAAGGCGTGAAAGACCTTATCGGTCTTACAGAAAAAAAAAAGTTGCACCATGCGCACAGTGCAGCGGGACGGGCGGCAGGAAACTCCCGGGAGAAGAAGGAAGTAGCAGATGGTAAAAGTAGTTGCGGCGTCGGAGATATCAGACGCGAGCAGAGACGCGCCCCTTTCATCAGCACGGTCGAGTCCTATCTAGCCCGCGCGAGATACCAAAGCGACCTTCGAACCCGATAGAAATCGTCGGGGCGTAATCCCCGAGAGATTATCCCGAAGGCGAGAGAGGCGGGCAGCCCGCGTCTCGACCGTTATTCACTCTCGAACGACGAGTCGCTAACGTATGGTTACAGGCGTACTCGATTTCATACCGCCAAGGATATAAGAGCGGAAGTCCGTCTGTGGCGGGTAATCCCTGTTTACCGTGTCTACTCACGCTCGCGTTTCATTTCCTTTTTTTTTTGGTTTTTTATCCGCGGTTCTTCTTTGTACCAAATCCCGGTCGGCTTTCGGCTAAAACTCTTCTATGGTTGGCTTTGTGTCGGCGATTGTTAACCCTTCCATTCGGTTTTGCAGTATCATATCTGATTTTTTTAAGCCCTTAAGGAGGTTGGAGCGAGTGGTGTTCATTCCGCCTAAATACGAGAAATTCAGGCAAGTATTGCAAACACTTCCCAATGTTATAAAAATCTGAAAAAATTCGTACTTATTATAGGCATTATTATTATAGAAGAGACTAATTTTACATAATAATAATTTCAAAATGTTATTAATAAATAGTTGAAAAAAATTGTTCATCAAAATATGTGGAAAGTCAACTTTTTTTTAAATAAAAATGATTCGTTCACTTTTCGGAATACGTATGAATTTTCTCAGATTTTCATCTTTATTTTGACATGTAACATTGCACATTTTTCCAAACAAGAAAAATCAAAATAAAGATAAAAATCTGAAAAAATTCATACGTATTCCGAAAAATGAACGAATCATTTTTATTAAAAAAAAAAGTTGAGTTACCGCACATTTTTATGAACAATTTTTTTCAACAATTTGTTAATAACACTTTGAAATTATTATTAAGCAAAATTAATTTATTCAGTGCCTATAATAAACATGATTTTTTTTTCAGATTTTTATAACATTGGGAAGTGTTTGCAATTCTTGCCCGAATTTCTCGAATTTAGGCAAAATGAACACCACTCGCTCCAATCTCCTTAACATGCCACGAACAACCACCTGAGCAAAGTCCGTGTCCCTTTTTAGCATTACTTCTGTTGTTTTTTCCCCCGTTCGTCGCAAGGAATTCCGGTAAGTGTGTTAGTTGCGGATGGAACAGGAGATCGGGCGAGTCAAGGGATAGAGTAGTGAGCGAGAGCCATTGAGAAATATATAGGAGCGGGGCGCGGGCGGGGGAGTAGAAGAGGATTGCATTTGACAGAAAGCACGCGAGCTTAATCCGGCGTGAAGGGCTCTACAGGGGACGGTATATCCAGCGGTGCCGACCACGACGAGAAGCAGAGGCTCTCTCGCTCGTTGTACCCAGCGCCCCACCCTGCACGGCTCCATCTAGAGGTGGCTAATAAATTATTTAATTTAACACTCCCCGGTATAAGGTATAATAGTGGTGCTAGAAGCGGCGGGAACGGCGTCGACGGTGAGTACGTTGAAGCGCCCTGGCGCTGGCCTGACAGGGCTTAACAGGGTCGGACGTGTGGAACCTCCCCTGGCGTGTACCGTATTAAATTTATGCCACTCGTACCTTTACCGGTTTGGCCGACGGAGAATCTTCTCGAGCTACCCGCGCCCCCGATGTGCCCGCTTCCTGCCCGCTCTTGCCTTCTCACTGGCTCACGCTCTGGCTCAGACGCGTCTTACTCATACGTGATTGTCGTTTAATACCTTGAAATCTTCGCCGAACGGCAACTTGTCGCCAAAGACCAATTGGACGAGACCAAGCGACGAGGATTATTTTCATCCGTCGATTATCACTGGAAAGAAAACCATTTTTCTCATCGTAAATGTCCAGTCTCTGCAACGAAAAGATATTTGTAATAACAGATTAGAGGAATTGAAAATAAATCGGGATATAAAAAGAAAATCACATTTTTAGTACATATAATAAATACCTGAAGATTGCTACTTCTCCTATGACTGCTTTTTTACAGTCGTTCAGAGCCATTCGAATCTGTGACATTGAATTTTTTTTTCTACGATTCCGTTATCGGTAAAGTAAAATTATATTCCGTTTTGTTTAATCCGGCGGATAGTCGGTCAAGTCCCTTTATCTGAAAAAAGAAGAACAAACACTGTTAATAAACAAAGAATCAATTAATCAAGTTTGCATTTCTTACTGCCAAGTTTATTCCATTTACGTTCCTCGTATCAACATTTTCGAGATTCAAAGCTGAAACTCTCGACGCAGTAAAAAATAATTTCGTAAAATCGTAATACGAAGTTTCGTAAAAATAATTTTCTTAAATAAGTGACAAAATAATTTGTTCAGGATTGAATATACAAACGTGTCCTTTTATTTCCCGCGTCATAGACAATTCTACTTCGTACTTTTGTTTGCAAAACCAGAGTCGGATGGTGCGATACGAAAATTAACAAATAAAAAATTGTGAACGGTTGTGGACAATAAGTTGTTGTAAAAAGTAAAAACTTTTTTTTACCGTGTAAGCTCCGCGAGGACGCGAAATGAAAGGAGCATCAAATTCACAATAAACGAGCGAAATAAAAAAAAAAAAGCCATGAAAACTGAACAGCAACAAAAGCAACGGAAGAGATAATTTTTCCCAGATTTCCCCCTCGATTCTTGTTTCAGGCAACGGCGAAGCCGATGTAGATACGCCCGTTCTCCCGTGTTGCTCATTACTTAAAAAAAAGGTACACAGAAAACCACGAATGAAAGTTTCGACCGAACCACGCCGAGTTTCGGTTGCAACCCTTTCACCGGGCTATCATTATATCATTCCCGAGCGACCCGCTCGCGCTTATCTTTTTCCCACCCAACGTTCACTTTATTCTCGGTTCATCTCGAACTCTTTCGCGGGCTCTCTCATATGCTTCGTCGCACTTTTCTTTTTCTTTTGCCTTTTTCTCGCTCACCCCTTCGACACCCTCTTCCGGAAGAGGAGCGGGAAGACCCTCCCGGTTTAATTAGCGTGAGTCCACCGCGCTCTCGTCACTTCTCGTTAAGGGGATGGCCCGGGCATCCTCCATATCCTCGGGGAAATTATCGCGATTGCCGTGAAAATGTGATTGTCCTTTCTCGTTCGCACCACCTTTGCTGCTCGAGTCGCGCCTTCTGCCGCGCGACGGCAACCCCGACGGGCGACACCGCTTTGACTGCAGAAGATGATGTGTCTGCAACATAGAGAAAACAAGGAACATTAATATTTGCATTCTCGTAAGTTCACGACACGATATTCATTGCGTAATTGCATCATTTTAAAACTGTAAGAGTCTTATAATTTAACCCTTACTCATGGGTTCGAAAAGACCAAAGTATAGTAAATAAAAATAAAGTGGCTGAAGGACTTCGGTCGATGGCCAATTGGCAGCGTGTATGAGATTGAAGTCTGTTATGTATTAAAAACTGTTCCATGTTATGCACTGTCAATAAACTTACTACTAGTACTAAAAATAAAGATACATTTTTAATCTGAAAAATGTTTATCTTACTTAATAGCTCAGAAAGTAATTACAACAAGCGTCCGTACAGTTGTTCGAGTAAAAAAAATGCATAGAGGTTTGCCATGGGAATCATTTTTTTACCCGTGCCTGAAGGGTTTTTGAGATTTTTTTTACCTAACAATTTATTTGCCTAATTCTCTTCAACAGCTGAAACGAGACTATTATTTGCGCTGTTTTTTAAATTTTTTAATTGAAAAAAATTCAACAATTTTCCTTTTAAGGTCCACCTGTCTATCGTTTGTTAAAAGCCACTCATATTACCAGATTTGTAAAAGGTCTTTACCTAAAATAAATAAATATTCAATCCATCTATGAACAAGCATCCAATATACTTGTTCCAGCTAACGCAACTGAATAGAAGTTTGCCATTCCCAAAAAATGTTTACCCATTCTTAGAGGCTTTTTGAGACGATTATTTTTTTTAGCTACCGATCGGCAACATCCCCGATGATATATCTACGGTACGGTACGTGAGTGCAAAACAGCGTAAACGGAGTGATGCGCGAGGAGGGGCGAAACAGAGAAGCTCCTCTGCGCTTCTGGCCCTGCGCTGCCGCATGTTGGCTGTCACCTGGTAAACGACTAATCCGTTTCGGTGCGTTACACCCTGCGGCCTCTGCGAACCTCGTTTACGAGCGTCCTTCCACTTTGCTAAATGCGTCATTATCTCGTTAATGAGGTATCAGTTACGTTGTCCACCCTCCGGTCTCTCCACGACCAACGCCCATTATCTCAAGCCTGTGATGTACAGCGTGCACCTCCATTGTGACGGTGCTGAGAGCTTGCACAAATATCTCCAACAGCCTTGCGACGTATACGCCCGTAGTCACCGAACAGCGTGAAATTGCAGACCGAGGCGATATCTTAAAAAAAAAAAATCAAAATCCCAATGTTTTGATTTCTGTTAACAGAAATGTTCCTATTATATTTGGATTTTTTTTATACATGTACTTCTTCCCCTGAGGGATTATTATACATTTTTGCGGTAACGTCGTCGAAGTTTCGTTGATACTTTTAAGTAAATTAAAAAAAAAACCGGTGTGTAAAATATGTAAATCAAAATCCCAACCTTTTGATTTCTGTTAACAGAAATGTTTCTATTATATTTGGAATTTTTTTATACATGTATTTCTTCCCCTGAGGTATTATTATAAATTTTGGTGGTAACGCCGTTAAAGTTTCGTTGATACTTCTAAGTAAATTTAAAAAAAACCGGTGTGTAAAATATGTGAACGATAAAAATATTTACCATGCGAATTATAATTTTATTAATCACGACGGCCATTGGCGTTATTTTATGGCGGGTGATTTATGGAAATAGTTTCATAAATCCGGGATTTTTTTTAAACCTCAATTATCGTTTATGAAATTCCTGTCTGCAATTTCTTTCGTTATTCTTCGAATATATGTCCGTCAAGCTACAATACAGAAACTTGAGTTAATTTCAATAAAGTTCCGGAGCGTTTCACTTTCTTGTTGCCGCTTGTACAACGCAATGGCACAGCAGCTCGTGTTCGACACTATTATTTCACTCGCGAACCCCCGACGAGCGGTCCGACTCGCTTCTGGAAATAATGAAGTTTTCCCCACTCACTTTATTAAAAGTTGGACTGGGATATTGCGCAGATAAAGAAGTGGAACGGTTGCAAAGTATACCGGGCTCTTTATTTCGAGCTCTCGTATTGTGTTGCGGGAAATGGGTATTCGCACTGGAGAATATTACTGTCCAAAGACACTGGTCCAGTCCGTTTATCAAATTCTCTCTTTTTTGTCTCATAATTGTTTCGCGTTTATTTGCCCCACGAACGAAATACAACAGTTGGACACATTTCAACCAAGCCCCAATTTTAACCGATCGCCATGCAGTTCATTTTTTTATCTATCAGTTTTTAATTCAGGTATAAAATGAATAAAATAATTAAGGGCGGCAAAGACACTATTTGAATTAATTTATCAATTTTTTTTTTCCCACAATTATTTTGGGTTGATCTGTCTCTCGAGCAAAATACAGCAAAGTTAGATTAATTTCGGTCAAGCCCCAATTTTAACAAAATATTCAGCAGTGATTTTTTTAATCTACCAGTTCCTAATTCAGGTACAAATTAAATGAAATAATTAAGAGCGGCAAAGACACTATTCGAGTCAATTTATAACATTCTCTCTTTTTTGTCTCATAATTGTTTTGCGTTTATTTGCCCCACGAACGAAATATAACAGTTTGACAAATTTTAACCAATCCCCAATTGTAACCGATCGTCGTGCAGTGTATTTTTTTATCTATCAGTTTCTAATTCAGGTATAAAATGAATAAAATAATTAAGGGCGGCAAAGACACTATTCGAGTTATTTTATCAAATTATCTTTTATCCCCACAATTATTTTGTGTTTATTTGTTTGTGCAGCGAAGTACGGGGTGGTTAGGTAAATTTCAGCCAAGCCCCAATTTCAACCGAATACCACGCAAAGTAAATATATTTCCCTTTATCGACCAGTTTATAGGTCACTTACAAAATAAATAAAATAAAAGAGAGCCGCGACGATACAATTCGAGTAAATTTCATGAAATTCTCTTTTTTCCCCCAAAATTACTTTGCCTTTATTTCTCTCACGAACGAAATACAGATAGGTAAATTTCAACCGCGGCCAAATACCGAATACCGAACAAAATTATTTTCCTATCTTCATTAAAAAAAAAAAAAAAAAAAAAATTTAAAATCCACTGGCCGTCGAATCGGACAAAAAAAATAGCAGACATCACAATTTTTTGTAACCAACGTGAAATCCCAAGACTCCACCCGAACGATATCCGTAAAACGGCCCAACTCGCACCCACTTTCCTCGAGAGGATAACAGGGCGAGGAGAGTCTCATCTTTCCGAGATAACGTGAGCAAATTGGGGCAAGGGGTTAAAACGGACAACGCGGCTGGCGATCCGAAACTCTCTGGCCGTGGGCACCGAAAGGCGGTAGTTACAGATTGTTCGAGGGGATAGCGGCATCTCGGTTGTCCCTGGAGGACCGCGCTCGGGTCAGTCTTACTTCCGAACACGCAGTTAGCATACTGAGTGGGATTACAAGAGTATTATTCTAGACTAAATCTCGACGATCCGGTAGACAATTCTGGTGGCTTAAATTTCGTCTTTTCGGGACCGAAGGAACAGCCCGAGCTAGGAAGCCCCATTGGGGAGTCCGACGCCGGGCCAGTATTGGCCCAGCGCCGGCCCGGCGTTCGCCCGGCGTCGGCCAGTACCGGTCCCGTACGCCACTCCCACTCGCCCGGCCCGTCCATTTTTCCGAACGGAGATCGACTAACAAGGGAGAAAGACGAAAATAGAACATTTTTCAACTGTCATATTCGATATTTTCTGTACAGATATACACTCCGATAGAGACACGAGAGTTACTCGAATTGCCATCGCACTCGATAACCGCGAAGTATCGCCGAAGTAAACTAACCGCGTATATCTGTCGTCCGGTCCGGGCTCTCACTTACGCCACGGCATTATTTCCCCACGGGTATCGAAAGCGCTTCGAGCAGTAAAAGACTACGTGCTGTACGTACATATCTCCACTTTTGCTTCTCTATTTTTCTCGTCGGGCTGCTGTGGCAGCGGTAACGACCCGGGCTCTCTCTTCAATCGAAGCACGTCGTCTTGCACGACCGGAAGTGGAATACGGGAGAGAAAGAGGGAATAGAATGAAAGTGAGACCGATAGATCCGTTGGGGCGTGCAAAGAAATGTAATAATGGACGCAATCGTCCGTCTCGCCTATACCTTACTATTGCATATATGTGTATGTATATATATATATATATATATAAACTTCGTAACTATGTATACCCTGGAGCTAACGGAAAATACGACCAGCCCGTAAAATTCTCGCGAGTGGCGTATTACCGTTGCGACGAGCTGGGGAGTTACGTACGGCCAGTATAAGCTGGAGATACTCCTCAAAAAGCTACGAATAAAACAACCTCCGGCTCTCCTGCTGTGCCGTAACGCTCTACAGGGACTCGAGATGATCGTCATGAAACATAAAAAAATAGCACATAATAACGACAGCGTATACGGAGATACACGACCGAATAAAGAGGAATAAGAGAGAGTGTTCTAATGAAACTCAAGACTGTTTGGGTCGAATTGTAAGACGTTAGTTTGAACTTAAGATCGCTCTTGAGATCGAACTTAAGATCTATCTTAAGTTAGAATTTAAGATCGTTCCTAAGTTCTAACTTAAGATAGATACTTAAAATTAAGATAACTTAAAGTCGAACCTCAATTCAACCTTGATTTCATGTTTAAGTTTGATTTTAAGCCCGAACGTAAGTTTGAACTCAAGAGCGATCTTAATTTTCAACTAAGCTCTTAAAGTTCGATACGCAGAGTCTACCGCGCATGCGCTCAGCGAAGCATTACAGAATAAGAAAAAAACTAAAAGAAAATGAATCGCCTCTTCCGAGGTTTCAATTGCAGATTATACGGAAATGCGTTTCAAACCCACCTGCGCATGGAAGATACGACGTCACGCCGGGGAAAAGAAAACTTTGCATCCAGATAGTTCGAGTTATCATGCACTCGGGACCGAGATTTCAATTTCACGGTGAAGTGGCGTAAATCGAAGTATTTTCTTCGATCGGCAAAAAAAAAAAAAGAAAAAAAAACGAATGCGTACACGTCGATGCACTGTGTTCTCCCGCGTGCGCGCGCACATAGAACTTAGCAATTTGTTGTTACGTGCTCGAATTCATGAATGTTCGAGTTTTCTCGATCGTCGGAGAGTCGAGGTCGTGACGAGATGGGCGGGAGAGGTGGGGGAGGTAAAAAGAGACGGAAATGGAAATACGGCGAGGTGAAGGCGAGGTTGAAGAAAAATCAGTACGTCGTCTCGTTGGGGGTAACGCTCGCTGTACGATTTCCCCAGACGACATGTTTCCCTAGGGACGAGTCAACAGTTGACTCGGAAGGTGGGGCGGGGAGGGGAGGGGAGGGGAGGGTTGGGGGAGAGGGTATCATCAACTAAATAATTCTTCCCTAAGCGGCGGCTCTGCTGGCCCGAAAAAATTGGCATCCGGAGATTCGTCATCGATTGAAGCGTTGATCGAGCGACTTTCCGACAAACGCAAACGGAATTACCGGGGAGGACGGCGAGGAATATAACGTCGCGGTTGACAGCGTATCAGTAGCAAGTCGCGAATCGAGTAGCCCGGGGCTACTATCTGAACTTTGCCCCCCCCCCCCCACCCCTCCCCCAAATGTGACGTAAAACGTTTCTCGAATTCAATACGAAACTTTTCCGTCGGAGTAGACTTTGATACGGTTCGATTCAACTTGCGAAAGTTCGGTAGGAAAAGTCCCGTGCGCACGAGGCTCTCGAATATTGAACGTTGCTCGTTCGGTTTTTGTTTACTTTATAATATGGCCGGTATGGCGGGTGAAAAAGGAATGGTTGAATTTTTTAGTGGGGTGAAAGTGGCGAACGTGGACTCGGCTATGTTCCCACGTTTACCCCGTTGTCACACTAAATCCTAATAAACAGTTACATATAATTCAGTATTATTATTTATAGACTGAAACTGGAGAAAATGAACCGAACCATATTCCCACTTTCACCCCACGTTATGTTTAAAATATGAATTCCCACATCACCCGCCATTTGTTTAAATAAAAGAAACGTATCTAAACTAATGAAAGACCCTCGCCAGAGCTGGCCATTTTTTCGGCACCAAGGAAAACAATATATTCGCCACAATACCGCCGACCTTCGACGCCAATGGAAAAAAAGTGGTGAAAAATCTCACGCACGCGGACCTAAAATCATAAATCTCTGTTACACTGGACGTGAGATATGAAACGCATTATTGAACAGCTTGGGGAGGGGTTGAACTCCGCCTGATTCCCGATCTCCTATCCGACCCGCCGTCATTTATTTTGAATCTCACTTTTTTCATTATTTCCATTTCACCCCGCTCTCATCGTGACGGACGGCGCAAGCGATGCGCGTATTGTCTTGAACAATTTACAGAGTGTACGTGTAATTTTTTCACGCGACGAGTTAACACCCTCGAAGCGCCCGTCGTAAACAGACACGTCTCGAGGAGAGGCGCCGGAGTTTGCGATGGCACAACGCCGGTGCTTCGGCAAGTTGAACTATGGGAAGCGAAAGCGGGAGTTTCCTCTAGAGAATCGAAGCCACGGCTCGTTTGCCGCCCGCCGATCAAACTATAGGGTGCCGCTTTATGAATATGTAAAGTTCTCCGGAGAGCCGTTCGCCGGGCACGAAACTGTTTGAACGTCGCTTCAAATATTGACGGTGACCTCCGCCTCCTCTCCGGGATGTTTCCGTACGGCGACGATGTGCGGCCCGCACGCCCAGACGCACCGGAGCTCTCGTCTGTACTTCAGAAACTGCATGTACGCCATGTCCACTTTCACATACGCGAGAGGCGAACGTGTTCCCCCGTCGCAAATTTATTCGATGGCAAAATAATGTTTCGTTCATGTCGGCGAATCGGATATCGATCTCGACCATCCACCTTGTCCGATGGCTCGGCCGGGCGTTGTGTTACAGGGTGGAGATTTCAGGTCACGTTAGTTTCGGTAACATATGCGGCAGGGAGAAATCAGCTTTGGTCTCGACGGGTCATCTTCAACCACCGGATTAATCCGCTATCAACAAAAATCGAACTTTTTAACATAGAAATCACACCGACGCAACACGCAAAATATTTGGGTTATTGAGTTTATTCTATTATCTATGTAAATAGATCATATATTATATACGAATAGTCGCACTTCAGGAAATTAACATTTGGAGATCGAAAGGTTCATACAAAGCACCTAGCTAAAATATATAAAAGTACATGTGAACCTATAATAGAGCCACCCAATGCTTTTAAATCATTACCCTGAAGATATCTGCATGACATCAAATTTCATCTTTGGCAAGTCTCTATCAGTGCACGGCTTTCGGAAGAATAACCAATTGTTCACTTATAGAATATTTGTGTACAAGTTCCAAACTTCCGCGAGCTAAGTTTGTACGATGCAAAATACAGCTATTATAACTTGATGAAATTTGGCCACATGCAGATATCTTCAGGGTTATTCTAAATCAGTGATTCTTAACCTTGGGGGTCTGTAAGAAAACAGCAATCAAAAAAATGTTAAAAACTGCCATAACTTGTGCTATCCGGAACCGGACACGATTAAGACATCCACCTAACACATTACTCTACGAAAGAACGAACATCCCCGATAATGACAAGAACGCAAATAGTCACCAAAAGGTGAGTGCAAATTGGCCTCCGCACAAATTCTGAACATTCAACCGCTCTGTATACAACCCACACAAAATGTAAACCCCAGACGCAAACACCCTACACTCACCACATACCAACAACTCGAGAGAACAGCAAACGAAGATGCAAACTAAACCTAGGCATTTCACTTAAATAACACTTCCTCAAAAGCGAATCAGGGGCTGAAGGACTTAGGTCGATGGCTCGTTGGCAATAGAAATTCAAATACATACTGTTAATATTATCCTACATGTATCGACGATCGCATCGTGCAAAACATTGCCAATAAATACAATTACTACGACTTAACGTGATCCTCTCGGATTGTTAAAGTCCATGGCAAAACGATGTTTCGTTCATGTCGAATCGGATATCGATCTTGGAAATCCACCTTGTCCGATGGCTCAGCCAGACGTCGTGTTACAAAATAGAGTTTTGCAAGAAGATTTTCCGCGAAGTCTCGTTGAGACCAAAGCTGATGTCTCCGTGCTGCATATTTCAGAGAAACTAAGGTAATCTTCTTGGGATTGTTAAAGTCTCTTCACACTGGAAGCCGTCTTTATTCTTCGGGTTAATCTGGAGTCGATCGAGCCAAGGAAAATGTTATTTCAGCGTAAGATTTTTTAGGTAGTGGCTATCAAAGTTAGCCGGGTCTACGACGTTCCTGCAGCAGGTGGTTTAAGGAGATGGCAAGTGGCTTCGCAAACTTGGTCCTTCGTGGGACTTATCGAAATTTTACTCGACTAAGGTTCACCGAATAATTTATTAATTAATGCCAGTTCAAGCGATCTTCGCTGGTACCAGCTTGTCCGAGACGGCTTCGCACACGTTGTATTACAGGGTTGAGTTTTACGGGAAGATCTTCCGCGAAGCCTCGTAAAGACCAAAGCTGGTTTCTCCGTACTGCATATTTCAGAGTAATTAACGTAATCCTCTCGGAGTTGTTAAAGCTTCTTCACACTGGGACCTCTCTTAATTCTTCCGTGAGTTACTGTTGAATCGATCGACCCAAGGAAAATGTTGTTTTACCGTAACATTCTTTAGATAGTAGCGATTAAAGTTGGTCTCCGTCGATCCTGCAGCAGGTGGTTTAAGGAGATGGCAAGTCGGTTCGGAAACTTGCTCTCTCATTTTCAACCGTGGTATGAAGTGAGAGTGTTGACATGGGTGGGAAATGTTTCCCTGCAGTGTGAGACCCAGTTGAACTTGAATGACCACCAACAGAGTACAAAAAAGAGTCCCCAAACTTGTATCTTGAAAAAAACACTATAGCTATTCTCAAGACTAAAAATGATGTAAACACTTTACAGCACACCCGGAACGGATATCGGTTATCAACGCTCGCATAACTCAACCGCTATCCCCACATCGAAGGACTCGACTCTGTTGGTGGTCATTCAAGTACAACTGGGTTTCAACAAAATGAAATGATGTCAATAATTAATAGAAACACGTTGTTAATTATTGTCGTGTTTCTATTGATTATCGACATCATTCCATTTTGTTGGAACAATGACATGCTATGTCTTGTATCTTTATGATTGTCCTCATTCCCTGGAATATAAGAATACCCCGAAACTTGATCTATCGTGGGAATTACAGATATTTGTGAATTAATACCAGCTCAAAGATCCTCACCGGTACATGGAACGCAGTTTTACAACCCGGAACGCGGTGTTTTACAAGATCTTCCACGAAGCTTCGGAAAGACCAAAGGTAATTTCTCCGTGCTAAGTAGAGAAGTTAACGTAATCCTCTCGGGGTTGTTGGCACGTCTTCACATTGGAACCTCTCTTTATTCTCCCGCGAGTTAATCTTTAAAAAATGTTGGTTTAGCGCCACGTTTTTTGGATCGTCTGGGTCGGTCCTTCAGCAGGTGGTTCAAGGAGATGGCAGGTGGGTTTGGAAACTTGCTCTGTCGTGGGAGACATCGAAATTTTATTCGGCAACGCTGCACCGAATAATTTATTACCTCATAGCAGTTCATACTTTTTGTCCTGCATTCAAACTTAATGCCAGTTCAAACTTTTTGTCCTTCATTCAAAGTTAATGCCAGTTCAAACTTCTTGTCCTTTATCCAGAGTTAATCTTGCTCGGTCGATCGAGCCAAAGAAAATGTTTTTTTACTGTAACATTTTTTAGCTGGCTATCAAAGTTGGGCGGGTGAACATCGGTTCTGCAGCAGGTGGTTCAAGGAGATGGCAAGTGGGCTCAGAAACTAGGTCTGTCGTGGGATATGAAATTCTTACTCGAAAACGGTTCACCGAATAAGTTATAACTTAATACCAGTTCAAACTTCGACTTCGTCGATCAAACCACCACCAACTTTCCAGCACGCTATTGGAACTTCGAATTCTTTAATCTTCGTCCAGAGTTAATCTTGCTGGGTTGATCGAGCCAATGAAAACGTTATTTTACCGTAAGATTTTTTACAGAGAGACCATCAAAGTTGGCCGGTTTGGCTACGTCCTGCAGCAGGTGGTTCAAAGAGATATGGCAAGAGAATTTCAGAAAGACATATAGAAATTTATCTTGAAAAAAAGTTAGCCGAACAATTCATGAACTAACTCAAACCAGTTCAAACTTCGACCTCTTCGAACCTGAACCAAGTTTGCAGGAGAATGCTTGAACTTCGCGTGAAAATTTCGGTAGAGCCGCTACAGCCCAGCTTTTCGATTTCAGGACTCTTCGGCAAATCCAAGGCGGAAAGTTGCAAGAAAGAAAAGAGGTCAGATCTACAGAGTCGGTTGCCACTGGTCGAAGTCCGTCCCTTTCGAACCCTGTGTAGAAACGAGCAATACGGCCGGCTTCCCGCCGGGGCTCCCGCTAAATTAACGACACTTTCGACTAATGAAAAAACTTGGTGAACGCCCGGACGGGGAGAGAGTCGGAGCCGAGGAAAATCATTGGGCTAAAATTCCCGCTTTTCTTCCGTTAAATGAAACGAAACGGGGCGAAGCTGTGGAGCCGGAAATTCCGGAATTAGAAAAACCCGAAAGGTCTCCAGAGCTGGGCCGTTGCGAATGCACTCCCAGGGCGTTGCGCAGACGTTGACCCCTTCGATGCAACCCGAGGCAGGTGCATCGCCCAAGAAATCCCGGTAAGCCGACCAGTGATGGCCGAATTTTTCGACACGGTAAAAAAAGATTTCTACATTCAAAAAACTTTCTTCCCCATAAACGTCCACAATTATATTCTTGTTAAGGTAGCTATGTTGCTATGCCGAAGTCATAGATATCAGCGTCTATATCACATAAAAAATTAATTATATTTGGTACTCTCTCTGCATCAATAACATTATAAAAAATAATAGAGTATGCATGAAGATTTTTCGCAATTAGATTGAACCGATTAGGGTAAAAGTGGTGAATATGGCCCACCTCGATTAACGCGTAAATCAACGATACATGGACCGAGCCATATTCTCCACTTTTACCGTATTTGTAAGGAGATTATTTGTTTAGTGTGAATTTTACTTAATTTTTACGCCAATTAGGTGAGGAATCGTCATATGGCCCGCAAACCGTGCACTTTGATCACAGTTGTCCTGAACATTAGTCCGGTGACTTCACTTTTCTTTTTGTTGCGCATCAATTCCATAGTTTTTCTCTATCTTCGATCAAAGTACGTTAACTCTCCATTTGAAGATCAATTTCGTCAGCTCTCCCGTAAGAGCCATGTAAAAGGACCGACGTTCGATACTTTGTACAAGTAAAGGTTGACAGTCGCATTACAACATTTCAAAACTGTATGCACATGACTTTGGTTAATTAAATATTTATCTCTATAATATAAAAATATTTCGCCGCCGTCGCCGTCGTGCCAAGAATGGGGAGGGGGTAAAGACTTAATATAATATAAGGGCTTAAGTCCATTTAGCATAAAGGAATTTGGAAAAATAGGGGGGAGGCTTAAAAGACTTGGAATAATAAGGGTTTCCGTCCAGAAATTTTGAAAATTAACAAGAAAATGATTGTGTACGTTGGTGGAGAACTGGTACCAATTTTGCATTGGCCATTGAACCGGACACTCGGCTGAGAGGACCGGTGGCGGAGCGAAGGCCGCAGGCGAAGTCCCTTTGGCGTGGCGACGCTCAATGTTCCCCGTAATTAAAACAAGGTGTACAAGAGCCGCGGAGCAGCAAAACCGGGGCTGGGAGCCCTCCGTAGAGCCGGGAGCCACAGGATCAGCATAAGCAGCGGTGGAGAAGCGAGACGGAGAGGAATATGTGCATCAATCGGGATTTAGTATGCTAATACGAGGGCACAGCATTACGGAGGCGGAGAGAACGAACGCAGCCCGGTCATAACTCAACGAATCACGCGTCACCCCCGCGAGCGAGGCTACATATACCGGCGATATATGACACGCCGGTATAACACTGTACCGCAGGGAGAGGGAGCGGTCTGGCGATAGCGAAATGCTCACCGGGCTCGAAGCTCTCCCGCCAGCAGCATCCACCGGCAGAAACAACCCTAGTACGGCAGACCCACCACAGCCGAAACCGGGGGTGGCTCGGCCATCAGCTCGCTCGCTAACTGCAACCTGGTTTACGAGATATTGCCAAGTGGCGCGTGTACGTGTTGTACCGACTCGTTGGCCCGACTCTCGCGGGGTAGGCTCACTCTTCTCCCTCCAGCGCAAACTGTGAGTGAGCTTCAGGAGCATGACAGACGTATTCAGAGAACAGGACCATCGACTCTCGTCACGCGACTCACGCGTACCGTTTCATCCGGCATTCTGGGAATCATCAGAAACGGGAACAGGTACGGCATGTTATATACATGCGGTGCATTATGTATATGGTCGTACAAGCCGAACGATCCATTCAACCTACTTCTGTGTCGTGTCCCGATGTCGAGAATTTGTCGAATGGAAGTTCCAATTCAGCGGGGGCTTCTGGAATTGACGATTTCCGGCCGTGGAAAGGTTATGGGAAATTTGAGGGTCGTGTTTCACATGTCTGCGTTCGGGGAAACTGAATTAATGAATAGCGGCGGTGGTAATGAGCGACATTTTCTTGCCCCTCGACATCCAAATGGCGTTTGACACTTCACAGCGGTTTGATAGCCGATAGTCTGTTATGTAGGGCAACGTAGTTGTCAACTTTTTCGGTACCGCTCATCTTTAAGGCTACACCGAAAAAAAGGTTTGGTAATATCAAACTAAGCTGCGATTGCGGGTGGCGAAAGAAATATTTGGTCGATTGAAAGAAATATTTAGTTGATGGATTTAACAAACATTTTGTTCAATCAACCAAATATTTTTTTCGCCACCCGCAACCGCAGCTTAGTTTGATATTGCCAAACCTTTTTTTCGGTGTACATCTTTTAGGTTCACACTCTAAACCGTATTCACGATTTCCGTTCGTGAAAGGTTTTGTGAAATTTGAGAGTCGGATTGCGGTAGTTGTAATGAACTCTCTCTTGCCTTTCGACATGTAACTAGGGTTTATACTTTACAGCGGTTTGATGTACAATATTTTGTATTATAGGGCAAGGTAGTCATTAACAGACTTTTTCGATACCGCTCATCTTTGAGACTAACGATCACACTCTAAACGGAACTCTAAAACGGTATTGACGATTTCCGTTCGCGGACGATTTTGTGAAATTTGGGGGTCCGATTGCCAATGTCCTGGGTTGAGAGAAAGTGACGATAGCGGTAGTTGTATTGAACTATTTTTTGTTACCCTCGAAATCCGAATGAGGTTTACACTTTACAGCGGTTTGATATGCAACATCAATGTGATTTAGGGCACAGTAGTCATGAATGGACTTTTTCGATACCGCTCATCGTTGAGACTAAAGATCACACTCTAAACCAAGCGGTGTCCGATTTCCGTACAAACGCCGATCAGCATTGTCAAGAGATAAAGTTTCATAAAAATCAGAATACCGAGATCGAAGTCGATTTGAATTTGGGCAAGTTGGGGGGGGGGGGGTAAATAAGGCACTCTGCATCAAACACGCGATAAATTCAGCTGCCATTGGTTAATTACGAGGCTCGTGGTTTCCGTGGCAAAGGGCCGTGCACCAGGAGTGCCGACGGGTGGGGGTTTCGCCGCACTCCCCTAATTAGCTTACGATCTCTCGTCATTAGGAGGCTCCCGATGTTACACGCCAGAATGGTTTGGAGGGTTGAACTCGTTCGGGCTTTTCGGTCCGAGTTTGAGTAAAGCGCAGTGAAGCGAAGGTTGAGAGTGAAGTCTCGGATAGTTCATTCAGGAAAGCTTTAGCCGGAACCTCGCTTCTCGAACGAAGTGGACTACGGGCTTATATTACGAACTCGGAGGCGAGGTGACTACCGGCGAAGAATCCACGGGTTCTGAATGGGGAAAGGCTGCGCGAACTTCTCGCTTTATCAAACTCACTCCCCGGCTCCTGACCGATAATAAGTCCTTCACGGTTGGGCGAGCGATGGCAAAGGCAAGAGTGAAAAGTTTACGGAAATTCGGGGAAACCCATCGAACTGAGTCGAGTTCGCGGAAAATTTTAGTACTCGTTAGAGCGGCAATGTCGGACCTGAACGTACTTCAATTTCGATTTTCGGTTCGGTGAGTTTTGCCGTTCTCATTGTTTTAAATGGATTCGCGAGAATTGATTTGCCGACTAACCAGCATTACTCGAAAAATTCATTTCTTGCTAAAAATGTAAAAAAAAAAAAATATGCCGCGTACATTCTAGTAAGACTTCGAAGGGTTTTACCGATCGGTCATCGACGCTGACGGCAACGGTGACAATTTAGTTAGTTCACATTTTGCTGGAGCCGGAGCTTCGGAACGAGTTTGCACCGGGCAAGAATCAGAGACGCAATCTTGCTCGCGGGAGAATGTCGATAAGAGTTCTCGTCTACTCGACGACAATCAGTCTCACAAACGAGATTGCGACATAAGTCATGCAAGAATTTTAGCTGATCCGCTCTACGGGCTGCGCTCCAGCGGGTTTGGGGGATCAGCTAATTAAAATTAGTTTATCAGACACAGGCGGGTTGGTGTCCCTCGGGTGATGCGTATTAGGGCAATTCGCCTCCGCGTTTCTATGGCGGGCTCGTCGAGCCGCGGAGGATCTGCCCGATGAGCCTGATGGATCTCTTCGGCGAAGCGAAGGACGACTCTAATCGAGTAATTTCTCGATGCATAGGCGTTCCGCTACCGTGCGAGTGCGCCGTGCGTTTGCTCGCAATGGGATTTATACGGTTTCCCGCCGGTGCACGTAACCAGTTACCGGGCTGCACCGGCGGTCGGGGGGCCGTTCAGCTCCCGACGGTATCAACTACGGCGCGTAATTATGTGGTACTTTCGGGATCTCCGGAGCGCCGAGGACTCCGCGCACTGCGGGCTGCAGCAAACCTAACAGGTTCCGGGACAAATACAATATCCCATTTCTGCGGTGGATACGGATGATATCTGTTATCAGTGAAATGGCGATTTCGCCATAACCATGGGGGGGGGGGGGCGAACAGGCTCAGAGCGGAATTCGAATGAGCCTAAGTAAATAACGTGTCGAATGTGGCCCGGCGAACACTAATTAATTTCCGCGTTCACTATCAACTTTGTAGTCCCACGACCCGCGGGATTGCTGTTAGCCAATTCAATTCGGTCCCGAAAGGTTTAATGTTGTTGCGACCACTAGATTTTTTAGGAACTAGCGATTTAGAGGGGAAACGTTTCTACGACCGGAAGTGGAATTGGACCATAGAAGTCGATGATCTTAGCACCGATGACAACTCCACGCTTGATCATGTGTCTTGATGTAACGGGTGAGTCGCGCAGGTCGCGGAGCAGTTCGCTTCATGCATCTTGTAATTTTGTAATCGGGCGATTTGGAT
>JAPYZC010001212.1:0-20932 GCA_030522665.1 Ichneumoninae sp. A BG-2022a | reverse complement strand
ACACGCACCAAAAAAAAAAAAAAAAAAAAAAAAACGAAGAAAACAAAGACTTCGCGGCTAAAGCCAGAAGACTTGAGACACAGAGTGGCGAATAAAAAATCAAAATAAAAATCTATAACTATATGTATATTATAAAGACTCGAGCTTCGGTTTTACAATCACTGCTCAAATTATGAAAAAGTGTTTTGCACCATCTCGCCTTTCTCGCGCACAGTCATTGAGAAAAAAAAATACATCGGAATATAACACCGACAAAAAAAAAAAAATCGCTCCGGCATAAGAAAATTTCTCCGTGCGAATAATCGTGTAAATCGTCTGTATGTACACGATGTACGTAATTAATGAATAAGGGTGTCGAAAGTGCCGAAAACAATGGTGAAAGAAGAGGAGAGATGACGGATCGAGATTAAGGCAGCGTGGAGTTTCATTGGCGTCGGTGTTGTTACACGCGGTGGCCCTGCAAGGCGCAACGGAGAAACGAATTCTCAACGGGGTTTCAGAAGCGGGAGAGCCACGGAGTCCTCGGCTGTGGCAAGCAGCGAGCGTCTACTTGTACACGGAGTAGTTTCACGGTGTCCTAACTACGGTGGGACTCGACCATTATTGCGCAATCGGGGAACGTAATAGCCGAGAATGCTTCCGCACCGTGGCTCTTATTCTTAAGGCTGTTATGTCGTGCACTAACTGTGCCGCGATGTAACTCATGGGTGCTCCAGAAATTTTGTTAAAAAAAGAAGGGCGCAAACTTTTAACGGCTGTGAAATAACTTGAGGAAAGAAAAATATATACGTATATTCAATTTATAAACGTGTAAGAAAACATGTACACAGAAAAAAAATATCATTGAATCAAGTAAAATTTGCTTGCGGGCTGCGCAATGAAGTAAAAACGCTGTTTCAATTCTACTCTGAATTCGTACAATTTCATACCGGATTGGAACGATAACATGTCACCTTGACAGTCTTGCTGTCGTTGTTTCAATAACATATGGAATTGTAAGAATTGAAAGTAGAATTGAAATAAACATTTTTTTCTTCGGCAGCCCGCAAGCAAATTTTTTTTTCAGTGTACAGATGCAAAAGCGTACGTGATCGCGAAATTTTGTTGACGAAAAAACAAATTTTCGTAGACTTTTACCGATTGTGAATAATTTACTTTTAAGTGTATAAAAATATATAACTGCAAAAGCGACCAGTTTCATGAAACGCACCGTGGTTATTATTCTTACGACTTTTATATAGTGCACTAACCGTGCCGCGATATTCCTCGTGGGAATTTAACAAATTGTGTCAAAGAAAAAAAAAATACATATATTAAATTTGTATACGTATAAAAATATGCATAGATGCAAAGGCGAGCGTGATAACGAAATTTCGTTCTCGAATAAACGAAAAGTTCGCAGGCTTTTGACAACCTCGAAGCATATAAACACATATACATAATTAATAAATGTATAAAAATGTATAACTGCAAAAGCCTCTGGGTTCATGAAATCTTGTTGCCGAATAAGAAAATTCGTAACTTTAGCGCTTGCGAAATAACGTATAAAAAACATATATATATATAAAACATAATCGAATGTTGAACTGGATAAAAATAAATACAAGTATAACTGGATCCGTTTAGGGCAGGCGGGTGGGGGGAAGTATCCAAGGATTTCGTGTTCAGACTCAGCGTTACGCGTCGCGCCGATATACTCGTATAGTTGCGAATTATTATCATAGAGAGCTAAGTTCCACTACGATCGAGATAGACTTTCACCGTTCGCGCCGATCGCAGGCACTCCGTGCAGAGAGGTTCCCGCCGGCTCGGCCGCCGACCTTGCTCGAGGAATACCGTCGATGCGTGTTTTTACACGCTCAGCCCGGATCCCGCGGGGCAAATAATTCACCGCAGTTGTGCGGATAAATAATCTTCCGGCGGAAAACGAAAAAAAAAACAAAAAAAAAATACAAAAACAGTTTCTGCATGTCTTGTCAAGGGATTTATCAACAGTCGGGATACGAGTTTCCGAGATGAGTAAGTAGGGAGAACGAGTCGGACTAGCCCGAGCGAGCCCCGTCGATCCCGTCATCCGAAGAGCATAAGACGAACCTAACGGGAAAATCCCGCGAAAGTCTCACGAGTCTCTCTCGCACGGCACACCGAGGCCACGCACACGAGCGAGTCGGTCCTCGGCACCTTCACGAAACCCGCTGTAGCCCATTACACACACACGAGACCAATACAACCGTCGATTCCGCCGACTACTCTATCCTTACACACGTCACACGTTACGGCGCATTCCGCTAGGCGAGAAAATCAATTTCCTCGATATTAAAGAATTTCGCCCAGTACAGCACCGGCTTGGACTGTAAAATCGACTAGTCGAAGAAAGCCCGTTGTCCGTACTCTTCGAATTATTACATTTGGGCTTTTAGTTGTCGATACTGTCTCAGAAAATCTAAGGATCGTTTCTCAAATAATGATAAATGATAATAATAAAAATTTAAAAAAACGTATTACGATTATTATTTCAGTGTACTTAAAGGGTGATCAAAATGTATGACTTCCGGAAGTGGAAGCAAATGTACCTTAAGATTCAATAATTGAAAAAGAGAATTGTTTTTTGTCCGATTTATAAAACCAGGTTATCGACATTACGAGTCCTAAAATTTGTCAGTTTGGGTCGAAAGGACGAACTATAATGAATGGTAATAATAAAAAGAAAAAAAGCAGTATCATTATTATTTCCGTTAACTTAAACGGTGTGAAAAATGTATAATTCCGGAAGTGAAAGTAAATGTACTTAAAATTCGGTAAGAGCTCGAAAAGATAATCGTTCTTTGTTCAATTGATAAAACCCGGTAGTTTCGACATTACGAATCACCGAATTTCAATCGTCGTCGATTGACCTTTGGTGATTTTTTGTCTTTTGCGTATTTGGTCATCGAAACTGTTTGAGATACGTTTAGATTCCTATTTTACGAATCACTCTCAAACTACGATAATTGATAATTCGTTTATTATTATCATTTATAATAATTTAAGATAGGGACGTTTTTTTGTTTGTTTGCATTATTAAATTAAAAACAAAAAAAACGCTTCATGATTATTATTTCAGTTAACTTCAACGGTGTTAAAAATTTATAATTTCCGGAAGTGAAAGCAAAAGTACTTGAGATTCAACGATAGTTCGAAAAGATAATTGTTCTTTGTCCGAATAACAAAACCAGGTTCTCTCGACACTACGAGTCGTAAAATTTGTGAGTTCAGATCAAAAGAAAAGACTGAGAACTCGTCGATTTACCGTTATCAATTTTAACATTTACTTATTTAGTCACCGAAACTGTCTCAGAAACTCTTAGATTTCTATTTTACGATCCTATTTCAAACTACAATAAATTATAATAATTTAAAAAAGCGCATTATCACGATTATTTCAGTTAACTTAAAAGGTGTTAAAATCGTACAATTTCCGGAAGTGAAAGTAAATGTTCTTAAGATTCAATAACAGCTCGAAAAGACAATAGTTTTTTGTTATGTTAACAAAACCGGCTCGTCTCGACATTACGAGTCGTACAATTTGCGAGTTTAGATCGAAAGAAAGGACTGAGAGCTCACCGATTGCGGTGGTGTTGTGACATCGTGGTTCGAGGCAAGTGGAAGAGCGTCAGCCTCGTGGAGGTCCTTGGACGGATCCTGAGTCGCGGAGTTTATTCCGAGACGCTCGTCATGGCAACGCTTGGACGCGTCTTTTATATCCCGGGAGAGAAGACGCCGTTCCCTCGTTTCACTGTCGAACCAACGCCCAGACGCTGGATTTTATTTCCGCTAAATCTTTCAGGGGACTCGTGACATTCGCGTCTCCCGTTGTCGGAGGGATCACGAGCGACGTTAGGCTCTCGATTAGGCCGAAGGACCTTGTAAGGTAGCGCCGAACAAGTCTCGTCCGGCTAGAGCTCGGGGTAAACACCGGCAACACCGCGACGCGCGGGAATCTATAAATCCTCGGTTATCCCCTTTTTATTTATTTTTTCTATATCTAATTTGTATTTTACATTTAATTATCGTTGCCGAATGAAAGGGAACAGGTTTGTCGAAACGACAGCGAAGAATGTCACGATTGCTCCGTCGGGCGATTGAATTTTTCTGTTTTAACGGCGATCGACGCACTGTCACGATGTTTTTTTGATACTTCGCTTCCCTCGGATGTTCACGGTCGGTCCGTCGAGCGTGCACCGACGATTGTTCTCTTATTCGCGAGACACAATAGAAGATTTGACGTTGAAAATACTCATTCGGCGTCGTCTCCCAGCTGCGCACGCCGTCCGAACGGGCGAACTCGTGAAAGGCGACTGCACCGAGACTCGAGAAGCTCGCCGAGCTCGGAGTGGGGAGCCGCCGGACTGTGCTGACTGGCTGGCTGCTGCTCTCTGGCTCACGCCAAAGCAGCCACGCGCTGCTGCTGCCGCCTCTGCTCCTACACGAACTCCGGGGACCGTGGCGCCCCGCCGTTATTATCCATCTCAACCACAGGCTCGTCGGAATAACATTGCTACCAGGGCCGCGCCGGGAGACTGGCCGGGAATGGCACGGAAACTATGGGGAAAGAATGAGTTACCAGAGGAATGGATCGACGCGGCGGCAGCACTTTACGTCTTTAGATTTATCTTTGGATAAAATACCGTCGAGGCAAACACTTTTTTTTTATAAAAGTACGTTTATGTGGAATTTTGTTCGATTATTCAGCACACTGGTCTCACTTCGACTTACGAAATTTTGCTGAATCGTGCACGGCGAAAACTCGACAATTTATTGCAGTTATTTTAACGAGGAGAGTACAAATGTTTCGAAGAACGTAAATTGCAGTACAATAATAATGCTTATTTATGAATAATAATTATATACTGCGAGTCGAGAAGGGGGGAGGCGGATCTGTAAAATAGAGACGTATCTTCGCGGAAAGAAAAGCATTGCATGGTCTGACCATAACTGTTCCGTAGACCTTCGTGTTTAATTAAGGAGGTTGGAGCGCTTCGCACTAGTCAAGTGAGTGCTGCTTTTTTAAAGCCGTTTAAGCAAACTTTTACGCATATATTGATTATAGTGCATGGTTGTTTCTATTACTGCCAATGTCCTTTTAACGTAGAAAAACGTTAATTGCTATTCATTTGCACGAAATATTAACTGGTCTGTGCTAATTTTCGAAAAGGTACATTCGTTCAGTTTTTTCGAGGAATAATAATAGTATTACGGCGCGTTTTCTTTCTTGAAAGATGCTCTACGAATTCACCGTCTAGATATTCGATAGTATTTTCTGTTTAAAAATTACAGCCGTCTGTTTATGAACGAATTTTGTCGATGGATAAACAAAAGGCTGTCATTTTTAAACAGAAAATACTATTTGAATATCTAAACGGTCAATTTTTATAGCATTTTTCGAGGAAGAGAATGAGCCATTATACATTAAAATCGAGCAAAAATTACGGATTATCATTTGAAAAAACTGAACGAATATGTACCCTGTTTAAAATGAGCACAAGCCAGTTAATATTTTTGTAAATTCATTGCAATTAATGTTTTCCTACGTTAAGGACATCTGCTCTAACACAAATAACCATTCACTACGCAATCAGTAGATGTGTAAACATTTGTATGAACTATTTAAAAAATGTAGCACGCATTTTACGACGGTACAAGCGCTCCAACCTCCTTAAGACACCGGCATAAGAATTTGGTCCATAAAACTGCCCGATTTTCAAAAATTTTTAACGCGGGTATTATAATGACAAGGATGGGTGTTTAGACACAATAGTTAGAAGTAGTTAGAAACGCGCAAATGTCGTGAAAAAAAATGAAAGTTACTCAGATGACATTTTTTGGAAAGAATTAATGCAGAAGGAATGAAATTAAGATTAAAAAACCTCATCTCGCGGATCCCGATTAATAGTAAAATTTTGTCCTTTATTGTGAAAATGAAAGTTTTACATATGGCTGTTGTTTTTAATGCGCGGTGTGACGATACCGCCGATACAGTGAACATTACGCTAATTACCGATGTAACAGTGTAGACAATGAATTTAAAAGAATGAAAGAAAATAATTAACCACAAGAACGAGACCGAGAAAAATAAAAGTTGGATTTTATAGTTTAAAAATCGTGAGCCCTAGATAGTTTCGACGCAGCGGCATAATCCATCTGATTTTGCCGCTCGTCGCAACAAACTATGTTAACAATCGATGAAAAAAAAACGAGAAACACTCGTGTTACCTATTGGTTTTGGCTTATACAGAATAATTGTGATTTTCAACAGAAAGAAACAAAAAAAGAAAAAACTACAATTGTAGTCGTATCGCTTTCGTTCGGGCAAAAAAGCTGACTACGAAAGACGTAGGGTTTTTGCAGCCTCACAATCTCGGCAATCCGATAGCTACAAATAATTTCGATGTTCTATACAAGTTTTTGCACGAATCCGGGTGGTCCGTATGGTCCCGTTAAACAGACACAAGTTTAAGTAGGATTAAACGAAAGACCGAAGATCGTTGAACTGTTTGTGTACGTGTGTGTGTGTGTGTATGTGTGTGTTCGTGTGTATGTGTGTGTGTGGCGGCGAGAAGCGCAGCGTACGACGTTAAATCGAGATTGCATTAGTTTAACTTTAAAAATAGTATCGATCTAATCGTTTGACAAAAATAGACTTTGAAAGTAGAACGACGATTAAAAAGTAGAAAAAAATAATATATCGTTCGACTCGCCGCACTCCTCGTCGACCACACGTCGTCGATATTCTTATTCGACTTAATTTTTTTTCTCTCTATCTCTCATTTTGTTATTGTTGTTGCTTTGGTGAAAAATATTAAGATCCGATGTACTCGATTGACAAAGATGAGAGTTGCGATGCCTCGCGCGGTCATTCGAAAACACACATTCTTTCGCAGAGGCATTAACGAATAACTATCACTAAGATTGTCGACGAATCGCTTAGATAACGCTTGCGATCAACGGCCCCGCAATTTCATTAAAGAAACTCAAGCTTCGTTGCGGGCATGGGACATTAAAGGGAGCGTCGAGTGCGGAGAAACACGCGCCACACTGTACAATGAAAAACGGACCTTGTTCTTTTCTTTCTTTTTTTTTAAATTCGAATTCGTTTTGAGGCACGTAGGACAATTTGAAAGTACACTGAACGGTAAACAAAAGAGAAAAGAAAAATATTAAATTTCAAAAGACTTATCTAAGCACCAACGACGTGCGCAACGGAAAAATAATGAAATATCGTGTCGATATTATTACCAACTGCTCAACTTTTCGACATCAGACAAAAATTACCAGTCTCTTTCCAGTGATCCAATGTGTGACACGGATCAACGTTGCGGCCGGCGAACTATCAGCGATTATTTTGTACACCTCGCTCCTTCGTATTCGTACAATAACGACTGTTACGTCGATCCGATTCACGCACTTTTACACACATCAGCTTGGAAACTTTTGCTCGCAGCGTGAAAATTCGTGAAATTTATCCAAACCACGCTGAATTTATTCCCCTCATTCCCGTCGCCAATCGATTATCGTACTTTCGTCTTTACTTCAACCTTTTTCATTACCTATATTTAAATTATAATCAATATTTGTTTGTATTTTTTTAATTATTTATATATCTATTTATATATCACGCCTGTCCATTATTCCGTTTTTCATTATTCTTTTTTTTTTAGTAACGTAGGTACACTTTGTCAACAATCACTCTTTGCTGCATCCTTTTTCTGTCCTGCCCTACTTGTCTTAGAAATCTTCTCTCTCATTCGTGCTTCAGGCTAAATTATGCTGGCTTTTGAGAACCCTTTTTGCCAATAAGGGACTTGTGGATATGTGGGATGACACCTGAAATATTAAAAAGAGAAAGTGATGAGTCACGGGTCAGATAGTTTAAGCGAAAATTTGGGATCTCCGCGAATGTTACGCTCAGGTAGAGTCTGCACGGCTTTTTTTATTAGCCTCTCGAAAGCGACGTATGAACGAATAAAAAAATGTGATTTTTCGATATTTTCGATCATCCTGAACACGTTTTCATACAAATCTCAAATTTGTTTTTGTTCACCATAACAAAGCTTCCTCTATGACGAAGCAAAATAGCCTTGTGATCGGAATGAAATATTATGCAGAGACATAATTGCTTAAAGGCGAGTATTTCTGTTCTTTTTTCATATCTTTCATCGAAGTGTTTTCAATCGTTTTTATCGGCTTTGAGAATGCACAAGGCGATATGGATGTTCTTACCTCCTCCTGCGATGGTCGCCTTAATTAAACTGTCCAGTTCTTCGTCACCACGGATCGCGAGCTGCAAATGTCTGGGAGTAATACGCTTCACCTTTAAATCCTTCGACGCGTTCCCCGCCAACTCCAACACCTGTTGAAATTTAATTGCCGGTTAAAAAATTATAGTAACAATAAATTTGATCGTATATCTAAAAGAAAACGATAAAACTACATCTTTTCTTGCACTAGATTTTTCTCTCGATGTATGAAAGCTCCATACATCGATATAAATCGCTTAGAAAGCAAAATTAAAATATTATTTTTCGAGAAACATATTATATAGATGTCCTGTGCGAGAGATAATGTTGTGGAACCAAAATGTAAGTAACAGTCTTGAAGTGGAGGACACTTGGTGTTCTCACAAAAGTAGGGTAAACCAACCAATGAATGGACAGGACCACTGAATGAACACTTTCCATAAGAGCACGTGCACAAAAACATCTATTCACTGGCTTTTTCGTCCGCATAACTGTCCATTCTCTGGTCACTCGATACCATCGATTATGATAATATATTTTTTGACATTTGTTGATATATGTGTTGATCCATCTTTACCGGTCTTTTTTGTACGCTTGAGTACTCCAAAGGTCGAATTTTAAGACGGTAGTTTGAACTTAAGATCGCTCTTGAGGTCGAACTTAGGTTCGATGTTTAACCCGAACTTCATTGGGTGCTTTGACTCACGACTTATCTCAAGTTCCAACTTAAGATCGAACCTCAATTCGAACTCGATTTCTTTCTTAAGTTTGATCTTAAGCACGCAATGAAGTTCGCGCCAAACTTCGATCTTAAGTTTGATCTCAAGAGCGATTTTAAGTTCAAACTAACGTCTCAAAATGTGACACCAAGTACACAAAACGAACGACAACAGAAATTTAAACACTAAGAATCGAGTTTCAACGTAAAAAATAAATGAATACGCGCGACGTTGAAAGATCAACGTTAATCGAATTTCGTACGAAAGGCGGGAAATACGAGGCACGATGGCGTCGGCGAAGCAGCCGAGCGTGCCCCGCCACCGACCCTCCAACCGGCTGTTCGTTTTCCCCTATATTCACTCTCTCCCGTCCTCCCGCGGGGAGGTCCGTGCACGCGCGAGAGTCCCGCATACGTTAGAGGCGCACACTAGCGCGCGTTGTAAACAACACACTCACCTCAGCCGTGAGGTATTCCAAGATAGCAGCACTATATACAGCTGCGGTGGCGCCTACTCTACCGTGGCTGGTCGTCCTGTTTTTCAGATGCCTGTGAATCCTGCCTACGGGAAACTGAAATAATCCACAACGAAATCTTTATCATCTCTTTATTGCAATATTAATTCCAAAGAAAAGAAAAGAAAATATATCGCCATCGTCAAAGTTGAAACAATGACGACAACGAAGCCATTGCAGGGGCTCCGATGTTTTTCGCAACGTTCGTTACCGGGTCCGAGGCGCTGTAGAGAACGTTCGAAAAACATTGGGGCATGGAGCGCGTCAGCGTGTAGCTTCGACACCCGAAGAAATATCGAACCGGAGGACGGAGAGACGATGACAAGGCTTTAACGCTGCGTCTCGTCGAACCAGCGTATCCACGAGATGGCTTTCGTCGAACTCTTCGGTCGTTATCGTGTCGTCTCGACGAAACGTCTGGCAACGTGTATTCACCAGAGTCGGAGGGCTCTCGGCCCCCGGCTCGGTTTATCCTCCACGCGTCGCTCTCCGCGGTCTCCGCAACGCGTCGGATATCGAACGGGGCATATGCGATTCGGGTTTCGGGAGCTTTCCAGCAAGCGTTTTGTACACGCCACGAGAGTTTCGTCATCCCGCCGGAGGGACTACGCCTCGGCTATGTACATCGAGTTCAGATAAGGGAAACAAAAAAACATAACCGAAATGACTGAAATCTACGGCGGGAGGGGGGAGAGAAAAAAACAAAGAAACATCGAGCGTTGTTGCGACGACCGGCAGGCACGCGCGAGAGACGATCGCCACGGGGACAACGATCATTACCGCAGAGTTGCCGAAAGTTCATAGGCATATGGAGAATTATTAATAGTTTCGCGCCAGTACCGATGATTGCAGCATACAACAAAAAAAACATCGTCATGTAAATTGTTTTTTTCAATTATTCGCGATGTTTCTTTTCCTCTGTTTTTTTTTCTTGTTTCTTTCTTATTTGTCGTTAAACACAGACACGTTTGTTACGTGACTTTGACATCGTCATTTACATTCGCGAGATCTGGGATAGTCGGTTTTTCTCGCATGTGACAGATCCGTTTTCTTCTCCGAGGTAATTACGCGTGGAAACGAGGAAGATTAAACATGCGTTAAATTAACATCTCGGGCCAGATGTACTCAGAGCACGATAGATTGCACGAGACGGTGAAGATATAGGATTTTTTAAAAATCCCTACGATAACGAGTAGAGCGAGTAAAATATACCGAACGTCGCACGGACTTTTGAACCTTGTTAAGAATTTAAACGCAAAACACCCCGGCTCGCATGTGAATTTAATTGGACCACGGCGACACAGCGAGAATATAAAATGCAGTTGGGCAGTAGGGATGGCGTGCGAACGATCCTGTCCAGTCGTTTGAAAACATCGAGCACTCTCCCTCGGGGCGAGCGATAAATAAAACACGAAAAACATCACATATATTCGTCGAAAAAAAAGAATCATATTTCTCGAGGCAATTTTAGCATCGACGAATTCTCGAGGTCGACGATTTAATCGTTTCAGCGACTGCAGAGAGCTCGATGCGTTATAATAAAAAAAAATATACGAACAATAACAATATGACGAAAACACGAAAAGTTTTTCGCGCCAACGGTGGCTCCTCGCACCGAACGTTGCTAGGTCGTTGGTAAATATAACGTCTTTTATTTTTATTTCACGTGTTAATTTTCGTTTCAACCGACAAGAGCGAAAAAAAAGTCGCGAGAACGTAGCGAGTCGAGTGAGCGTCTTTGTTACAGTCGAGAGTATATCCGATAAATAGCGAGAGTGAAACGCATGAAGCTCTCACCTGCAAGCCGGCCCTCGCCGAACGGGAGACCGCCTTCGCCTTCGCCTTGCCGGAGTCCTTGCCCGCCTTTCCGCCAGCCTGTTCACATACGAAAATCACGATTAATTTACGAGCTACGGGCACGAAACTTCACTGGTACGTAGACAACTGTACGGGCCATCCCTCGATCAACTTTTCGTACACGGATGGCCATTATATCCGCGAGAAACTCGCGGATACTCACCATTGTGCTTGGAGTGAGAGCGTTTGCGATTACACTAGAACGACAGTTCCGCAGAGCCACAAGCACAGAGCCCACAGACGACGCCGTCTAACCGCGGTCCCGCCAAATGCGCTTGGCGCTCGCGGCGCGTCCCGCGGTCCGTTCACGTGACTAACGACGACCAATGGAATGCCGCGAAGGGAAAAATATAATATCCCAGCTACGAGGGGCAGCACTTGTGCGACTACCGGCCGATGCGCGAACCCTCGGCACGCTCTCGGAATGGCCGCGGACGCCCGCGTGCCGTGAAGTCCCGCGCATGCGCGCGCATCGCGTCGACCCTCGTATAACCTCCACGGCGGGGTGGGGGAAACGAAACGCGGTGTTCAACCGTTGATTTTCGAACCCCGATATTATGCACGCGATTCCGAAGCCTGCGACCAAACAACTGACGTTACAATTACGATGCCGAGGGGATCCGAAACGCACTTCGAGTACCGACTGTATTGTCCGTCAACCAATCTTGGTATATCCTCGACGACAACGAAGAAATTACTCGCTGTGCGTTCCGGGAATTTCTCAGCGCGTTTCATCGTTTGCTTATCGTAGAACGAGTTTTAGTCACGTCGTTGTTATAACGGGTTTTATTCGGGCTCGGGAGGTGTCCAGGGAATTTAAGAGTCGATAAGAAACGATCCATTGTACATGGGAAGAATAATATTCTTATTTGAATGTTCGAGCTAGATAGCTCGAAAATTTAAGGTCGCGAACGTTGGAAGCGTAGCTCTTATGAAAAGTAAAGCCGGCACGCACACGCTGATTCCAAATCGATAACTGTTGAAACGTAATGATTGGTTTCAACAGCTCAGTTGCAATAAATTCGAACAGTTACGAATTACACATATCTCCATAGTTGCGTGTAATTCTATTTTCAAGATTTTTCACATAATAATGCATAAGGTTCGCGGGTTTTATACGAGCTGGAGAAGCTTCTGGGGGAATTGCAGAGTCGGTAAAAAAACTATCGATTTTACATCGTGAGAATATTCGTATTTAAATTTTCGAGCCAATAGCTCGAACATTTAAGGTCTCGAACATGGGAAGCGCATTTCTTATGAAAACTAAAGCCACGACGAAAACTCTAAAACAAACGAGTTTTCGCCGCATCGTTGTATAACAATAAGGAATTTTATTCGAGCTGGAGAAGCTTCTGGGGGAATTTAAGTGTCGATGAAAAACGATCGACTTTACATCGTGAGAATAATATTCTTATTTAAATGTTCGAACCAATAGGTCGAAAATTTAAAGTCTCCAACATGGGAAGCGCATCTCTCATGAAAACTAAACCCGCGACGACAATTCTGATTCCAAATAAAAAAATGATGAAACTTAAGTCGATTCCTGCAGCTCAGACATAATAAATTCTTCCAGTTACGGATTACAAATATTTGCATATCTTCGTATAATAATATTTTCAATATTCTCACAAAACAGTGGATAAGGTGTGCGTATACTATCAACGCTGCGACGTATCCGAGACAGACGATTCACTGACTCACATAAAAACTCGTTCTTTGGTTACGCTTTATTAATAAAAGTTCACTACTTTATTCTGGTACAAAATTCCGACGTAGAAACATGTATATTTTTAGTGCGTTGACGGTTGAGGGCTTACAAAACATTAATCGTCGTCTGGTGAAAAGGGAGATAGGATTGAAACCTGATTTCTAGGTATCGCTGAGAAATGGATCGAGGGGAAAAATTAATTGAACGAAAGCGACAGTCACGGACGATGTTCCGAGAAAATTGTCAAGGGCTGGTCGTGCTCTTTCACTTGAATTGTGCAATATTCTATATGTATATATATATATGTGTGTGTTTGTGTGTATATATATCTATAGAGAATACCGTTGCGTGCGTTGACGCGGTATTCGACTGGCGAGTACTATTACGGGTCGCAGTATCGACGAGGCGACGAGTGTCCGGGGATGCGCGTCAGCCAGTGCGCGTCACGGTGCGGCGATTATCAGAGTTTCCCGCGGTTTTCCAGGGCTTCCAGCAGGTGAAGAGAGGGTCTATAAATTAACTTGGCAACCCTCTGGGTACATCGTTCGGATCCGTCATCAGCGGCGATGTCTAGTAATCGTGGGCAGACTCGGCAAGCTCGTCGCACTTGTCGTCCAGGTCATCCTGAAAAAAAAATTAATGATTTCCCGAATTTAGCTCACTGCACGGTAGACTGGTAGATTGTGGTAGATTGTAGCGAATAATCTAAAAGTGTAACATATTCAATTATATTTTTATATTTTAATACAATTACCACAAAAAAATTTAATTATGGATCGAAGATAAAAATGAACTAAGAGCTTCTGAAAGTTTAACGCGATGCAGAGGCGACCTATAACGCTCGCAGAATAGAAAGGAGTACCATTGAGAATAGAGGATGGAGAACTGGAGGCGAAGTGGAGATGTTAATGGATTACGAAGGTTGATTTTATGGTGGAGCAATGTATAAATGGGACATGAATCGTTCCTGGCAACAGGAAGGAATGGACTTAACAAGCTCCACGCTCCGCTGCTGAATAGCTATCACTCTGTTTCGGGCTCAATTACGACGAGAGCCGGCGTAAATGAAATAACCTTGCGTCTATCCATAGCAAAAAAATTGATACAACAAAATGTTAATCCGTCACGCATGGGATCCTTGTTTATCGAGGACCTACAATTTGCCAAGACGCAATCTTCGAACGTTTCGAATAATAAGTTGATGTGCTAAAAAAAATCTGTAGAAATTCACAGACGTACTTCGAAGTGTTTTTTTTTTTTTTTCGAGAACGCAGAAGAAAATTTATTGCGAAAATCTGCATCGCCCTAGCAAGTTGACAGACGGCTGTTTTTAGGGAAAAAACGGACCGATAAACGGACACGTCCGTTGGGGAACGAAACGGACCACAAGAACGGTACAACGGACCGTACGTTTGGATTGGTCCTTTCTCGGTTGTGGCAACCGAGGAAGGACCGAATGTTTCTTATTCAAATTTTTGGCTTAGTTTTTTTTAATTTTTTTGTTGTTTTGCGTTTAATTCTGTTTTTAATAGAAGGACAGAATAAAAATACGATCTTGGTCCTTTTTCGGTTGCGGAAACCGAAAACGGACCGAAGCAAATTTTTCGAAAAAAAACCTTCGGTCCGTTTAAGGTTTCCGCAACAGAGAAAAGACCGAATGCCAACAAAAAATGTACAGTCCGTTGTGTCGTTTCTTACGGTCCGTTTGCGGTCCATCAACTTGCTAGGGCGTTTCCATGCTTAAAAGAAGGCATAGTGGTTTCCTCTCGGCAAAAAGTCCTCGGTAATTGAAGGTTTAAAAGACATAAATAAAAAAGGTACCTCGTCGAGCTGCAGGCACTTGCCCCACTCCTTAAGAGTGATCTTGTGATCGTTGTCGACGTCGCACGAGTCCAAGAATGGAGCGATGCAATGCTCGAGGGCCATGAGGGGCGCTCTGATGGGAAAAAGCTCGTGTCTCGATACCGATCTGTCGTGGGGATGACCGTCGAGGTCGCACCACTTCCAGATCGCGGCGTTCGTCCAGCGCAGAGTCATGTTGGTCTCGGCCTCGCGTTGCATCTTCAGGAAGTGAGACGGAAGCTCTTGACGGTCGGCGAGATCGCGCATGATGTTGAAGAGCCAGTCGCGCATCCTCCTCGGGAAATCGAGCATGTCCTCCTCTTTGCACGTCTGGAGCGAGGGACAATTTTTGATGCGTATAAAAAAATAAATAAACGATTTTATATTAGAAGAAATCGATTGACCTACTTTCGCACGATAGGTCCGTTTTCATGAAATGTTTTATAAAATTCTCACCGGCATTTGACGACACTCCCCGTAGTATTCGATGTGAACGTGCTGATAATCCGGTCCCCGACACCTCGCGTCGTGAGTGTCGCAGAAACAACGGGCCTGATAAACCTCGCAGTCGCTGCCGAATGTCTCGTTGTAGTTCGTGCAGACCTTGCGACGGGGATCGACCTCCTCGTCGCATACCTCCATGCAGACGCACTCCGCCTCGCCCAAAGACGTCGGCTGGAAAATTGAAAAAAAGAAAGAAAAAAAATTGTAAATTGTTCACTTTACCTTTTTAACATTTTTTTAATTCCTAGATTCGATGATATTCATACTGATAAAGCTAATGGTGATGAAAATTTTATTATTTTGCTGTTGTTGGAGTACAGGGCAAAGAAAGCGAATATGGACCACCCCAGATTACCCACGTAAATCGAGGATATATTGACTGGCACATATTCACCACTTTTACCTTGTTTTAAGAAACTTAATTTTTTAAATAGAAAATTGTCCAATTTATTTTTGTTTTTTGCCTCAAAAGGCACAATAATTTTTTTTTATTTGTAGATTCGATGATACTCATATTTATAAAGCTAGTATGATTAATTTTTTTTTTAGGGTAGCAGTGGGAAATATGGACCACCCGAGATTACCACGTGAATCGAGAATACATTGACTGTATGTAAGAATGTATAGAATATATATTTTAGGGAAACTAAAAAAAATTATTTTCTACCTGGCAAATTCGGCCAGCACCGCAATGTTTATCCATGCAAGGATCCACTTGGAGCATCAGCGGCTCGGTTTGTCCGCTGTACTTCATGTCGGTGTGAATTCTTTCTGCATCCTCGGATTCTTCAACGGCCTCGTCAGCCTCCAACATGTTCATGACTTCCTGCTGGAAGGTCGCCTCGGTTGTCGTGGTGCGACGACGATGCTTTCGCCTTCTCTGTTGATTCATAGTTGTGCGTTTATGACACAATTAATTATATGCGCACATTGGGCGTAATCATTTTGCATCCGCATACACATATCTTCGCGAGATACACTCGACATGTCGACCATTAAAACTGGTGCGAAAAAATCCCCGACTTTTTCCCTGACCAAATAGAAATAATAATGTTTTCTCTCTGACTAAAAAAATAATGAAATAAATCCCAATTTAGTCGGTATTCAAAAACATACTTTCCAATCCGTTCAGCGACTACAAATAAGACATTTGGTACAATCGCGTATAGCACAAAAAATTATTGGCGTAAATAAAACATTTTTACTTCAAACTTCAATACTTTATTCGCATTCGTTAAAAATGCATACGTGTCGAAAAAAATAACTTGTTCCTTGAATCTTTTATCCTTTCTTTTTCCCCAGCGCCACTCACTTTCCCCGAACAATGTAATAAAAATGCCGACTCTTTGACGATTTCCCTGATGATTGTTTTAATTCCTCGACGTTTTCAAGCTATGCAGGTTTTTTCTTACTAATGCAAAATACCGCACTGACCTCCGCGGAAGCATCCGAGATGAGAAGAGCAGCGACGAGCACGGCGAACAGCAGAAACTGAAGCCTCGTCCTCATTTCGATTTCTGCAACAGATTAAGCCAATTGACAGATATGCAATGTTGACTATAAAAGAATTGCATCAAATGTTCGATGCAACATTTCCGCTCAATTCGCGGTTGTCACAAACGAACCGTTGATCTTAATTGATCAACTTACGCGAGCAGAAACGCGAGATAAGCTGGTATTCAAACTATTGCGTCACGCGACTTCCTCCGGAGGGTTTTTCGAGGCTGAGGAGATTGGACTTGGGTCGTCGCTCCGCTTGGAGATAAATCTTCAATGTGGGCTCGTAGCTTCATTGAAGACAAGTAGACGATAACCCAGTTTCACGTAAGACCCGGATATCTTGCGCGTTTAATGATTTATATCAGAGTATTGCGAAAAAGCACGAAGGCGGCCCCACGAAAATAGGATAGGACGGTGATTTTTATTTTTTAGATATTTTCCACAATATCGAACAATATTCACAGGAAAAAAATCTGTCGGACAATTGAATGATGGTTTACCATTCGTGTCAACGAAAAAAAGTGTAACACCAAAAGAGAAAGTATTTATTATTTTTAAGAATCGCAGCAATGTTTGTATCCCAAACGCATTCGCCCTGGCTATTGGTTCTTGGATAGCAAAAGTTTGCAAAGAGTATCGTAAATTTTACTATCCGAAAAGTGATGTATCGAGTATCAAATAAAAATAATATTTAAACAAAAATTGCTAAATCGTTACTGCAACAGATGTATGCAAGATGCGCACAGAAATCATTTTTTTTCGAATAATTCAAATCAATTGTGATCAATCTCGTTCGTCCGTCACAAAAATCAACGCAGCTGAGCTTGTCTGTGCCGGATTTACTGCTCGGATAATAAAAGTTTGCAAAAAGTATCGTACATTTTACTATTCGAACTGTCATATATCCAGTTTAAAAAAATGTTAAAAAAAACGATTGAAAAAATAAAATTTAATCGCTATATAAGCAGATATATTTGTGATGCGAAGAAAAATAATTTTTTCTCGAACAATTATAATGAGTTTTTATCAGTCTCGTTCGTCCCTCATAAAAATCAACGGAGCTGAGCTTGTCTGTGCCGGATTTACTGCTCAGATAGTAAAAGTTGGCAAAAAGTATCGTACATTTTACTATCCGAACTGTGATGTACCCAGTATAAAAAACTATAAAAAAAATAAAATGTAATCGCTATATAAGCAGATATTTATGTGATGCGAAGGAAAATCATTTTTTCTCGAACAATTATAATGAGTTTTTATCAGTCTCGTTCGTCCCTCATAAAAATCAACTGAGCCGAAGTCTCTGTCTGTGCCACATTTATTTGGCGCAGGAATATCGGCGGAATCCACCCACGCGATTCCGGGGTCGAGGGAGCAGGGCGTTCGTGGCCGTAGAACGCAGAAACGTGTGCCGAGCACGCCTCGCATCCGCAGCCTCGGCGGTGCGTTCTCTCCGCCGAGAGCGAACGCACATTTGCAGTGCGTTCGCCGGTTCCGCGTATCCGCGTCCCACATCCAGGCGCAGCGATACAATTTGTGTTATACGACCGGAGATTCCGCCGCTCGCGACGCCCGAGCCACGCCGCGAGCCCGAGGCGGAGGAAACTTTCGTTCCTGAACCCGCAACCGTTTTATCGCCGCTGACCGGCAACGGGCACTGCTTTTCTCGTTAAAGCGATGACATCGTTTCGCGGGACACTTTAACATCCTTTCATAATACACCATTGAAAAATTCTCGTTACGTTAGTTGCAGCCCATTTTAGCACAAAAGCTTGTTACACCATTCATCCGAGATTCCGATTATTGAATTTGTATGGATTCTACCGTCGTGTATATATGTATATACACGATAGTTTGTATGCGCATCGAGAGACGAAAATCCTAGAGGAAATGTGCTATAAAAATTCTTTCAAGACCGTCCTCAATGAGGGCGAAAATTCAAAGAACTTTATGCACGAGTATGAATGATAAATAGTGGTTACCATTGATAGTAATTTTTTTCGGGAAAAGGATTTGTATAAAATGAAGTAAAAAAATATTTTAGTGGAAAATATTTAAATGTTTCGGAATTGAACTCTCGAATCGATGCTTACGTGTCAACCTTTGAAATGCAAGAAGTTGATGTTTGTTCGTATGAAAAATTCTGATTACGTTAGTTGCAGCCCATTTTAGCACAAAAGCTTCTTACACCATTAACCCGAGATTCCGATTACTGGATTTGTATGGATTCTACTGTCGTGGATTTACACGATAGTTTGTGTGCGCATCGAGACGAAAGTTCTAGAGGAAATGTGCTATAAAAATTGTTTCAACACCGTCCTGAATGAGGACGAAAATTCAAAGAACTTTGTACACACGTATAAATAATGAAAAGTAATATACTAATACTAATAAATTGTGGTTACTATTGATAGCATTTTTTTCGGGAAAATATTTTGTATAAAATGAACTAAAAAATATTTGAGTATAAAATGTGAAAATTTGAAATGCACGAAGTTGATGTTTGTTCTGGCGGAAATCTGCTATAAAAATTCTTTCTCGTTCGTCCCGAACGAAGGCGAAAATGTGGCGAAAGAACTTTATACACAAGAGCCAATATTTATTAGTACCTTATTAACAGTAATTTTTTTGTTAAGAAATGAATTTGTACGAAATAAAAAATATTTAAGTATGAAACGCTGAAAGTTTCTCAAAATTTAACTCAATTGAAGTCAATCTTCGAAGTGCGTGATGTTTGTTCATGCAAGTTACAAATCTTGAGGGCGAATTGCTCATAGCCAAAACGGGACCGTCGCGGATCTTAAACGTTACGTTCGTTCCCGTTTTAGCTATAGCAATAATAATAATGACTAATAATGACAATTAAATTCTCGATAAATGTTGGTTTTCAGAATAATTTGTACACGCAAGAGATATCGAAGAGCTGAGAATATCGAGAGGGTACAAAAGAAACGATACAATCACGATATCATCCGAAAAAAACCCTCTTTAAAGCTGCTCCAAATAAATGGTCTCACAAAAAAATGTATTTATGTTAAATAAAATTATTATTTAGTTTACGATTTTATTCACTCACTGTGAGCGACGACTGCACAGGATACGCCCAAGATTGCGTCGAACGAAACTCCAAATATTTATTCTCTACAATCGCGTCCGGTCGACTAAAGGGAAAATGATAAATTCAGCTCGCCCGTCTCGCTCGACGTGCCCTATATTAGCCCGAATTTAAACAGAGTTCCAATGTTTCCTCTCTGTTTTTTCCCCGAACAAAATATACACACGCCGCCGTCGGCTGGCGACTTTTCCAAGAAATATAAACACTCCTCCGCGGTTCTTAACGAAATCGAGAATGTTCGGGTCCAAATGGTAAAAGTCATTAGCCGAGCTGAAATTCAAGCCGAGTGACCGACTCGTATTTCGCTCGGGAGTTCGTCTAGCAATAACGAGGCTACTCGTATCATCTTTCCCTGTTAACGAACTATTCTCAAAATTAACCGAAGGGGGAAAAATTTTACCATGCATGGCGAAATCGGCTTCGACATTCCGCTGGGTTAAAAAAATGAAATTAATAAATATGTATAAAAATATTGTTATACAGTGTTAAAGAAAAATGCTCCAATTTAATGAAGTTCATTATAATCGTTCGAAGCGGTGAATTTCGGAAAGTTGTTTTTCTCTTTATCGTAAAGCTTACCTCGTTATTGCACTAGTTACTCGTAAACCTCTCGCCCTCGCGTTCCTCGTTGAACTGAAGAAAATCGTCTGAATCGGTCGCTGGACCGGTACTGACTGCGTCCAAGTGTACTCCGCGGCTCTCCAGGTCTCTCCGGGCATCGAGATGATCTCACTGCCTCTTCCTACAACCCGCCTTGATCTCTCTGCCATATGCGCTGTTGCTATCACTTTGCCGGAGCTTTTTTTTTTTTTTTTTTATTTTTTTTCTCAACGCGTTTGAATCGTGTGTTCTAACGCAACATACGCGTTACGCAGTACGCACAAACTGAACGATTTAGAG
>JAPYZC010001211.1:0-34843 GCA_030522665.1 Ichneumoninae sp. A BG-2022a | reverse complement strand
TGGCTTGGGTTCGAGATACCTCAAACAAGAAATTTTCCATCGTCTCGGGAGGATCGTCTCGTTGCTTCGATCCCGCCAATCAGTGTGACGGAGAGGGGGGAGGGGAAATAAAGGGTACATATATCTTGTCCCACCGATGTCCCCCGTCGCTATAAACCGTCTCGAGTTTCAAAGGCCTCACCCCCGAAAGTATAACTATAATACGGCCGCAAGTGCGCTATCAGGGTGGTATATAGACTGGCGGGACCCCGGAGGCCGCAACATAACTCGCTTGTGGTTTTAAGAATGGCCAGCTAATGGGGGGCTAAAAGAGCGAGAGGTAGAGGAAAAGGAATAAGGGAGAACGTTGAAACGGTCAGTTCTCTGTGTGCCGAGGAGAGCCACGAAATTAGTGACCACAAATCAACGACAATACGGGGCTCTATCGAGCCTTTGTAGCTCCGGTGTGGTCGGAACCCGGCGGAGCCCGACTGACCCATGGCTCTACGATCTATCTATATGGGACTCCGAGGGCGTAGTCCAGCTCACTCTAGCCTCCTCTAGCTCCGACCGCTCGCCGAACGACCATTGACAAAAATAATCACTTTACGCCTCTGGAGAATCGTTCACGACACCTAAATCTTCGCCCCTTTTCTCTCTTCCTTCCTACTCGGGTTGCGTTATTTACGTCACCTTTAAATTTTCCCTGCGACACATCGAAGCCTCCGATGATCTTGGAATTTTGGGCGATGGAAAATTATTTCCCAAAAATTGAGTAAAAAAAAAATAAAAATGTATTGAATTTTTTTTTTTTTGAGATAAGAAACAGGTATGATGAGCAAACGAGAGATCCAGCGCGATACCGTCTCTTTGAATATCCGAAAACCTCAAGCCCAAAGATTTTTTTTTTTTGTCCGACAATCCGTATCATCGCGGAGACGAGCACCGATCGACGAAACCGCTTTATTACGTCCGGCTCTTTCAGGCTCCACGAGGAAGACGCTTCTGTCGGGATTCGAGAAACCGTCAGTCAGATACGCGTCTCGGGGGCATTAGCATCCCGCTGCGCGTCATCACCCCGAGGACCCAACGAGAGATTTTGTCTCGGCGACGAGCAAGGGGACACGCTTTAAGAACGGCGAAATCGTAGCATCTACCTGTATAGATAAATCGAGGCTTAAAAATCAAAAGGGCGTAACTCCACCGTTACAGCATGCGAGTTGCGGCCCTTTTAATTCTCAGTCGTCGTATTTATATATATAGTTGACTGACCGAGATGTTCTGTTGTGATGCGAGCGAAGTGACTCGTGATAAATACCTAAAGTTGATCCTCTCCCTGGGTTTTTAGGTCTCCACTGATTGGGACTCGAGCAGGCGCGCATGCGCGCGCGAGAGAGGCTACCGACTAATCCGTCTACTATCTTCTTGTACGACCGTTCCACCGGGCATAATTGTCTTATTGTAAACCTGCTCGAGAGCAAGAAAGAGAACGTCCCATTGGGCCGGACGTTGCTCATGTGTGTTCGCCCTCGCGAGAGCCTTATAAACAGATTACCGGGACACCCCGTCGGCCTTCTGGGACTTCTGAATTCTTCTTTTTTTTTTTTTTCTCGGATCTATACCCGATCGTCTCTCGAAGTGTCGATATATATTTTTCGAAATTGAAAGAGGGAGTGAGAGAGTGTCGGTTCGGGTTATATGAGAGACAGAGTTTTTAAGATGCGATTAGATTCGACTCTCCGCGTCCCCTCGAAGCGTTATGCGTATATGCCTTCGTATCTCGCGCGCACGCGCGGAATGCTTGATGCCTCGATGCGTAGGCGTAGGCACTCGAGTTGCGAAGCGGGACGGGGAGAGGTGAGGCAAAACGAAAGGTGTGCAGTCCTCGGTCACTGGCAATGAATAGCCTATGAGAGACGTTGGACGGACGGAGAAACCGTCTGTGCCGATGACTGTAACGAGACTTAGTGGAGAAGCGAGGCTTCAGACTCTTCCGAACAATGTAAAGGAGTCGCCGTTCCACGAGTCATATTTCGAAAGCATAATTTAGCTTGCCGTATAAATTCCTCAAGTTCTTAGTGTCATTATTCACATCGAAGAAGAAATTGTTTCTGGCAATGCAGTCACTACGAACAATTTCTACTTAGTGGAGGAACGCATGCATTGTTTTTGTTTTTTTTTTTTATTTTTTTTTTTATTTTTTTTTTTAGGAAAAAAGTTGAATTTCTGTGAAGAAATTTCGGACTACATACTTCAATGTATTTTATTTCACTCGGTGGGAAAGAGGAAGTTTTGCGCACGTTAAACTCCCATTTTCACACCCGGTGAAATAAAATTTTGTACGATTCTTGAGCGAAAAACGTTTTCTTAACTCGTGTGATTGTAACACTCGCTTCCCGCAAACTCACACTCGTCAGGAATAGTATATTATGACACAAGGAAGGAAAGCGCGTTTTTTCACCGAGTGTGAAGTTTGATGCCCGAAAGAAGCGATACCAGAAATTCACATGAGGTGAAAATGCACTTCCTCTCTTGTGGCATACGATATATTTTTCCGATTTCGTTAAAATAACCACATTTTTTACGTCGCAAAATCGTCATTTTCGCCAATGACTATTACTCACCCGCGAGTAACAGAGATTCCAGTGGGAGTAATTAAATTGTACCGCGCAGGCCCCCATGTTAATAATTATCATCGGTCAATAATAAGCTATTTTCCGCCCGTATTGCACCCAAGGAATGTGATTATTTTAGCGCCACCGGGAAAAAAAAGTTTTATCGCGCCAGTTTCGTGCTGCAGAGTAGAGCGGGGCAAAATGGAGCAGCGGGGCAAAACGTCATTTTCCAATAATTTTTGGATGCCCGAATTCGCCCAATCGATGCATCAGGCTTTTCAGCCGCGTATTGCCACCTTGCCCGATCCAAAAATAATTGAAAAATTTATTTTTGCCCAAAACCCCGTTTTACCTCGTTGCCCCATTTTGCCCCGCTCTTCCCTACTAATAATCGCTCGGAGAGTGAATCCGATGGCAATTCTGGCCCGAATTCCACCTCACCATCGACAATCGATAAATCCTCGAAAGTTCCTCCTGATAATGATATATTAGCTCAAAATGCACTGTTCTTGGGTGGCCAATGCCCGCTACCCCTTCGTTTGCCCGATGTCGACGACGTTGCCCGAAGGCTGGCAAGTATGCCGTGCGCCGACGATTCCGCGGAGAGCACGGGGGAGCGACGGCGATGGAGGACGTCCGTATGCGAAAAGTCGCGGGGCACGCTTATCCTCGCACAGAAGAAGCCTTCCCGGTCCGAACTGAGAAACGAGCGAGTGAGTGAGCCGAGTTCCGTCGAGCATGTTCCCTGATGGGGTCATCAGCGCGAATTAACATACTGGGTGGACTCGTACGGTATACCCTGGGACGCGTATATATACGTACTGGCTTCGAAGAAGAAATGAGAATAAGAAGAAGTCGAGGAGAGGCAAAGTAGACGGGAGAGAGAGGCCGCATCGGGATGAGCCCGACACGTATCCAGTCTGACTCAGAGGAGCTAGACGAGGTTTCTATTCTCTTGGCACATCGACGTGCCGTAAAGAAGAAGAAGAAGAAACACACGAGCCTCGGATAATAATTCACTCGTTTGCGCATGCGCGTCTCACCGCTCCGAAGAATTTATAGCGCACTCGGAGGATTTCTTCGGTTCTTTCGAGCCTGCGAACTACAAACGAATGGAAAATATACATGCACGAGTTGCTCGGGGGGTCAACAGTGCCAAAGACGCGTGTCCGAGTGTCTCGTCAATCCGCGGAGGCTCCTCGACAGCGCCGGCTCCGAGTACCCGATGACTTTACACCGGCTCCAAGATTATCAATTACTATCGCGTAAAGCACAACGGCGCGGTATCTTCAAACGAAGCTCTCTGCCGCAGCGTCTAATATCAGACGATTTCTACAACTTCATTTGTATTTGCCCTCGCGAGTCTCATTGTCACGCTTACCGTGTCTCTTTAACAGTGTAGGAAATCCACGGGAAATTACTTCCTCCGTGACTCGATGCCGGGAGAGACTCGTAAAGAATCGTAAAACCCGTCAAAGTCATGTATTCCTCATTTTTTTTCCTCTTTTTTCTTTTCTTCTTTTTTCGTATTGTAGATTTACAAATATGGGGGAGGGGGGGAGGGGAGGGTATTCAAACAGGGATTACGTGTACAACGGACGGGACGAGAGGCCGAGTGTCTCATTTGCCGCGCTGGCTTCTTACGGCTGCTCGTTAACGATTGTTATAGGCTGTTTGGCGAGCGAGAATCCCTTCCGGCAGAGAAATTCCATTGCCACGCTCTCGGAGCAACCGTGAAAGATATACATCCGAGGCTTCGATCGGTCATAAGTGTATTATACACATGACGAAAGGATGGGACGCGGAGCGCGGAGTCCCCGCCGCACGACCGAGGAAGATACACGATCGGATCTCATTACCGCGAGAATATCGTAATCCTATTCGGTAACCGGGCTCGGAGATTTAAAAAGAAAAGAAAAAAATAATCGACTCGTAACATTCGGGAGGGATTTGTACGCTCGCTCGTACGGAGCTCATATTTTTCGACACGCATCTCGGAATATATAACGAGCTGTACATCACGCCCGGACGGGGACGGAGCTCGAGAGGAATCAGCGCTGGAGCGGCCAGAAAGCTCGCCGGAGATAACCCGAGCCGATTGAATAAACTGCTGTTAAAAAAAAAAAAAAAAAAAAAATGAAAAAACTGCTCAGCTAACCGAATGGACCGATGGAGTCTATTAAATAAAATATATTTATAATTTTGCCTACACCCGCTAAAACGCTAATATCTCGTTTACACTTTGCGCGCAGCGTCCGGCTCGTTTATAGCGTCGAAGGAAAAAAAAAATGAAAAAAGGGTTTAAAAAAAAAGCAATCGGAAGGGTTGGGAGTCTGTAGATCAGGATTTGGACAGTGGTAAAGGGGGGGCATTAGGCAGAACGAATGGTCGCGAAGAAAGTCAAAGAGGAGAAATAAAAACTAAAGCGAGACGAGGAGGAATCGTAAGGAACGAAATCAGAACCGAATCGCGTTCTCTGTCCCAGGTGGCACGAGAAGAGAACGCGGAGGCGAAAGAGAACGAGAAGCCAGTGGCGAGATTCCAAACTGGCGCACGAGAGAACGAGACGAGCGGATTCTCTCTACGTTACATATACATATATATATATATACATACATACATGTACACACGCAAGCGGGGCTCGCGCCAGCACCAACAAGGGAGCTGATTTATAACGGCCATTCATTCTAATCGTCCTGCATCTTACCAGTCCTCGCTGTCTACCGTAGTTGCACTTTTTAAGATAGCAACAGCAGCATCGGGCAGCATCCGAACCGAGCAGGGGCCGCTTCTGCCGGAGGACCGTGGCTAATTGACTATAAAAACGTGAATATTTGGTCGCACCCATAAACCATTTAATTAACAAGTTCGAAGGGACTTCGAACGTGAGATGCGTGCTGCGGTGCACAGGACACGACGAAAGACGAGAGCAAAAAAAAAGAAATTATATAAAATTAAATGCTCGGAGTGTGTTAAAGCTCGAGGGATAGGGATAAATCTCCCGATCTTCCCTGAGCGAACCGATCGCGTCCTCGGCTATTACCTGACACCTTCGGCTGGATCGCCTTTCATCAATTTATCGTTAACGCAAATTCGACGGGAATTAAGGCAGCGAATTCGATTCAGGGACCAAGAGGATATATGGGGTGAGGAGCGGGGTAAATCGGACTAGTTTTACGATTTTTTTTTTTCGTCGTACGTGAAATAGAGATTCTCGTCTCGGATGAGCGATACCGTTTTGCCCCAAACTCCCATCGATTAATAGACTCAGGTCATTAAAGAACTAAAGTAAACGACCCGGTTTCCGCCACTTTCGAAGTTACCGCCATTAATCGCTATTTATTCTAATAATAAATACAGTATACTTTAAATACAATTCGAAATTGGCGGCATGTTGAAGAGCGGTTTACTCTTGATTAATTCCACGATACATTTCTTTTTTTATGAAATGTTTCCTTTAACAATTGAAGATGGCGGAAACTGGGCCGCTTACTTTAACCAGAAAACAAAATTCTTTGACATCCACCGTTAATTTGGTCTAATTAAAATATTTATTTAAATCAAATAAATATTTTACTTAAACTACATAAACGGTGGCCGTCAGATAAATTATTTTTCTGGGTGTAAATTAGGAAAAAAAAACATTTTTGTTCCACTTTTGTTGTCGTTACCGCAATCGAGAAAAAAATGCCTTTAAAGCTTTTTGGGAGCACCGAAGGGAAGAGGAATCGGCGAAGAAGTTCGCGCACGTCGTGCATAGATCTCGGCTCCGCGGAAGATCCGAGAAGCAGAGGAGGGGAAGAGGAGGAACCGCGCCGGTTCTGGGATTGCGGCATGTAGCGAACGCGCGAGTAACTAAATCAAATGTCATCATCAGAGTCTTAGTTATGAGGCCGTGGAAGCTCTTCTTCTTCCGCGCCCGTTCTCTCGTGTTCGCCGACGGCGTAGCGGCCCGCGGTGACCCGCTGGGCCTTCGGGTGGTCCACCTTTAGTCGGCCGGTGAACAGAGGGACCGTACGACCGACGGTCAAACGTCCGGGCTATTATAAAGTCCCGGCTAACATTAAAATTGAATGCCACGCGAGCCGGATTTTTTACACGGCGCGTGCGCGCGCCCAACTTTTTCGACGTAAAATATCACACTACCCTCGTCGCTCACCTAACTCGAACTGACTCGGAGAATATATAGCTTCACGATGAGTTACTATTTATATCTCCTCGTAGTTATCAAATTCGCTTAGAAAATTGCTAACGAAAAGCGAGATTAATTTTTGATTAATCTTTTCATTTCATTTATTAATTGATTAGGTACAAACTATTTTACATATATTATATTTTTGTCCGCGGAAGCTTTTAAGTTAGTATTCACATCTCCTCGTAGTCATCAAAATCGCTTAGAAAATGGCTAACGAAAAGCGAGATTAATTTTTGTATTAATCTTTTCATTTCATTTTTTAATTCATTAAGTACAAACTATTTTACATAGATTACATTTTTGTACGCAGAAGCTTTTAAACTCGTACGCGGATATCATTCGTATGTTTTTTACATATCTTCAGGTAGAAATCTCGCAGGGTTGATTGAGTGACACGTCATACATATAATTTCTTACACAAATAACGATCCATATAACAATTCAGTCTAAGCTTTACGCGCATTGCATACATTAATTTCTCCGAATGCATTCACAATATGTTCATAAAAGAAATTCCGCAATACTTTCTTCCGTAGCTCCTCATAGCCATTCAAGTGCAGTGTTTAGACTGCATATTGCAGCTGTTTGTACCAGTTCTCTAATTTCCGACGGTAATGCATTCAAAATTCTAGGCGCTACATAATCATGACACTTTCTTCCAATCGCTCGCATTCTTCTTGGTATAGATAGGGGAGAGCGGGGCAAAATGGGACAGTGGGGCAAAACGGGACAGTGCGGGCCATACTCAATTTTCCAATAATTTTTAGACGCCCCATTTTGTCCTAACGATACATCCGGATTTTCAACCCCGTTTTGCCATGCGGATCACCATCGTCATCATCCAGAAGTTATTGGAAAAATGCGCTTTGTCTCATTATCTTGTTTTTCCCCGCTGTGCTATTTTGTGTGCTTCTATTCTCAACAAGAACAAATAATATATTTTTTATATAGTATTTTAATTCCAGGCAGTAATATGTCCTTCTCACATCTAACTCCTGACTAATATTATACAGCTGTCCAGAATCTTCTATTCTTTTTATACATCACTTTTGAAACTATTGATTCTTAATTATTTTAGAATTACAAAAAATTTGCAAGCAAAATTATGCTCATTTTCTATGCGCGAAATAGTTAACGATCACATAATCGACCAGGAGAGTCATAGTTCACCAACAGGATTCTTGACTCTCACCCTGACGCGATTTTCTCAAGCCTCCTCGCGAGGATAATTTTCTACAATTCCACGACACATCGTTCCTAATGCCATTTTGTCCCGTTACGCTAAATTATCGTGCACTCGCATTACGACATTGTAGTACCTCGGGAGGCAGTGTAATGAATGGTTGTACCCGCGAAAGACGTGTCACGCGAATTTAAGTATAGCGATGATAACATATGCTCCCTCGCGCACGGATACACAAACGTACATGCATGGATACTCTTGCGAGGAATCTAAAAAAAGAAAATAATAATTCTCGACGAATTCATTCGGCATCCGAACGCTCAGCGGGTGCTGCTTTCACTCTCGCCACTATCCGCCTTTCGTCCTTTCCGCGCGAGGGGGCGGCGTCGGAATATTGGGTATAGAGGATCGCGAGCCATCCTCGAGTTCGTCGGTGACGAGGGTGGCGAAAGGGCCAACGGAACCCACACACACACGCAAGCGACTCGCTAAGGTATACATACATATATATGTATCTATAGACACAGATAAATATATAGAAGTATACAGAGGTATAGAGGGGAGTTCGTGCGGCCGCCGGGGATGAGTTTGCACCGTAGACAGCCGGCACGCGAGGTCGGGCAGCGCGCCGGGCCGGAGGAGCCGGAGGGTGAGGCACCATCAGTCCATTTAATTAATTAAAAGTGCATTAGCGGGACCAACGGAGAGGGAGAGAGGAGGGTCCGATGTGTTCTATATAACACATCGGAGTCAGGTCGCCGGGTCTTTGGGGGTATTAGGTATGTTAACGGGTGTTAGACCCTCTAACCGGAACAGGTCGGCACGAGACACGTCGCTGTCCCCTCGGAGGACCTCCGAACATCTTTTTTTTCATTCACCCCACGATGTATATTCTCCCGCTCAATTACTTTCGTCAGCACATTTTCCCGTAACTTATGATTTAGTCGCTTGTGTGTGTAGAACGGCGGGGTCAAGCGGCGTGTGGGTGGTAACTCCCTCAGCGCAGTATCGTACATATGTATACAAATATATATATGTATATATATATATATATATATTATACATATGTGGTGTATTGACTATGTGACTTTCATTCTCACGATTACCTTCCCGAGGCGCCATGAAAACGTCAATTACCGGCTGCACGTGAATATGTTGCTACAGAGGATAAATTCAGAAGAGCGTTTAATCAACGCTCAAGTTGTTATGTATACACAGCGATGTCGGTTCGATCAATCATCGATTTATGTTAAGATCGACAATTTTTTATTTACCTCAACCTTAAACGCAATTAATTGTCGTTGTTGAACAATACTCTTGCGATAATGCGAATTGGGGCGACAATAATGATAACAATTGCAATGGAAAATATCTATTTTTGCTGGATACAATCCGTACGGAAAATAATACTCGCGGTACGTGGAAAAACGGGTAGCGAAAGAATGTACAAAATCATTGGATAGATGAAATCATACTATCTAATTATTTCTGTTTTTTTTTTTTAATCGAATTCTCGCGCGTGTTGCGTGTCAGCGAGCTCGAGCTCTCTCGCTCCCGTATACCCGCTAGAATCACAACACCAGGTGCAAATTACAAGGGAGTTCGAAAAAAAAAAAAATAAAAAAAATACCGCGTGCTTAGAACGCGGTCGGGGATGATGAGGTAACGAGTCCCACAAGCGCAGCTGACTCCTTCGCCCGGCACCTCCGTCTATCTCCTCCGCGCGACTCTACCTAATAACTCGCGATCTCGTGTTATATATATTGTTACACCGTCGGTAATCAACGTTAATGCACTTCGCTCATCGTGCCGAGCGTTAACTGGCTTTCGGTATATTATACTTTTGTGCTACCCCCGGCGGAGCGATCTTCGGTAACTTTTCAATGACTCACAACTTTTAGTCCTCCCCCGTGCCGAGCGGCAGCTTTCCGATCTGATATCGGACGGCCACTCGTCATTATCGATAACTATAAATAATCACGCTTCGGAGACAGCTGCGTTGGATTTTACGGAAGGAAACACAAGAGGAAGAACGCACGGAGGAGTTCGTGGCGCAGAAGGGAGGAAGAGAAAAGAAATGGAAAAATAAAAGGGTGGATGGTTAGCCAGACTAGCGCGAAGAGTAGTATGCGCGAATCGCGTGCCGAAGAGCTCAGCCACGCCGGCGAAACGAGAGAGAGAAAGATCGATGATGAAGCGGCAGGCGAGTTGAACCAGCAGCGGCGCCGGGTCACGCACGCGACTTTATCACATCGTTAGGAACTTCAATTCTATCGCGTTAGTCTCTTCGTTCGACGCTCGACCGCGGAAAGGTAGAGACTAGTTATCACGGGGGTAAAATTACCTGTAAAATTGGAGCTTCCAAAAAAATTATGTTTTGAACCGCGTATCTTCGTGGACTTCCGCCGTGCCGAAAACTAGTTCGGTGAAGTTTGGTGCCATGACAAGTGGGGCATCGCCTCAAGGACTCGCGCGGTATCGCGGACGATAATAAATTTTCTTTCCTTTTTTCCCCCGAGATTGCCGATATTTCGGCCAACGACTTAGGTTCTCATCCGTCTCTATTCATCGCCTACGAAAACCTACATTAACTTTTGGCCAACGTATTAACAGTTTCACGTGCAATGAAAAAAAATATCAATGATTCAAGTAAAATTTGCTTGCGGGCCGACAATGAAAAAAAGTTTCAATCCTACTTTCAATTCGTGCAATTCCATACCGGATTGAAACGACAACATGTCACCTTGCCGTCGTTGTTTCAATATCATATGGCATTTTAAGAATTGAAAGTAGAATTGAAACAAACATTCTCTTCTTCGGCAATTTTTTTTTTCAGCGGCCTTTAAGTATGTCTGGGACAAAACGCGTTTCTGTTTTATCGCTATAAAACTCTCCTACATTGTAGGGAAAGAGCCACAGACTCGTTTGCAATTTTTTAAAGATTTTTTGACCGTGTAGTTTTTTAGTAATGTGTGTACAAAGCTACATAGGGTACAACCAGAAAAAAGTTTATCCCAATCAAAGAAAATTTATTAGGGACGAAAAGAAATGTTTATTTGGTTCATAATCTAATAGAGCATTTATTAAATTCTAATATATTTATTTGTTTAATAGTATTAATAATGCGCGTTGCCGGATAATACCCGTGTTTTGTCTTGGTGCCAAATATATAATTTCTCTGGCGCGAATAAATATCTATTCACAATCGTATTTTCAATGATTCGATTTTCTTTGTGTCGAATAAACATTTATTTTAATCTACAAATCAATAAATAGTCACTTCGAAAAAATTTTTTGAGTGAAAGTAAAGAAAAGCAATTATTTGAATCTAATAAAGATTTTGTTAAGGCAACGAAACATTTCTTTTATCTTAATAAACGTCATTTCATTCACAGGCATGCAAAATGGCTGATTCCCGCACGATACGCAAATGCGATGCGCAAAATACTTTCACCGGTGCGCAAAATGCCTTCATCAGTGCGCAATAGTACATTTCGATACGAGTGCGAAAAAACTTTTTCTGACGAGTGTGAGTTTGCAGCACGAGCCGAAGGCGACTGTTGCAATCACACGAGTTCAGAAAACGTTTTTTCGCACGAGTATCGAACAAAATTTTATTTCACAAGGTGTGAAAATGGGGGTTTTCGCACGCTTCGCGTGCGAAAAAACCGCCATTTTCCCACCGAGTGACATAAAGTACTTTGCGCACTGTTGAGGCGCCACAGGCATGCGCCATTGGGCATGCCTGTGAATGGTGCACAACTTGGATTTTGCATTGCCTTCGTAAAGAAAAATATGGTTCGATACACGCGCAAATCGCTCGTTTATGGCCTCTACTATCGAGATATACTATTTTCTGGGTGAACCGTGAAACCGTTTCGGAAATCGGTCGGTAACGACAGAACGTAGCGTTTTTCTCCGCCGATTTCTGTCAGATTCAAATAAAACAACCTGACACAGCGTAGGGCATACTATCAGACAGATTGTGTCCAAATTTAAAGAAGATTCACCGTTTTGTTTCTGAGATAAATTCAATGAACGACAGATCCTATCTCTGTCCAGCCGCTGACTTTGTCTGCGTTTTTCACTTGCCCACTGACTAACGCGGTCAGCGGAGTCCCTCTTCCGTTGCCCTCCTGCAACTTTGGCTCAAGCATCCTTTTTTTCCTCTTTTTCGTAGAACCGTTTATCGAAAAGTTATAGTAGGACAATCAATTAAGAACTGCCGGAAGATAACAGTATGCTAAACGAAGTGTGTATGCGCCGGATGTCATCAGGACCACCCTTTGACGATTCGACGGGCGTTTATAGTGTCGCGCCACGTGTCTTCGGTCGTTGACGGAAAGGGGTGCCTTTGACCTATTCTCACCGGTGTGCATGTTTCGTTATAGGTAGCAGAACAACCTTTCGCCTCGGGCTTTTTCATCCCCAGCTCTTTCCCCCCCCCCCCCTCCGCCCGCCCCTATCGCTTCGGCTTCGGTTGTACGGAAGATGCAATCGCCCACGCGCGCTCGCACGTGTGTCTTTTAATACGCGGTAATGCCTCGCATGTCCATATTCATTAAGTCATTCCCATCTCGGGTTCTACGAGGCTTGAGCGATAAGTTTAATCGTTTCGAAAGAAGAAATACACGTGGATGCTCGCGAGTGCTGGCATTAAAGTCACCCTCGGCACTGGAAGCCCGAGCAGCGCGGCAGTCAGCGTCGGACGGGAACCTCTCTCAAGCTTCTGCACTTTAATTAATAGTAGCGAATCAGATGAGAAAATCAGCTAGAAACTAATATACAAGGATGAGGGGGAGGGGGGAGGCAGGGTGTACAGTACATGTTATTCGTTCGATGATCCGGAGGCATAAGTTTGTGTATCGTAATAACGTACACGATTGCGCGATTCCGAGGGCATAGATGTGGCTGCATAAAGCAGCGCCGATGTTCTAATGATAGAAAGCTCTTGTTGGCTCGAACGCTATAAAGTCAAGAGAAGTCGAGCTCCGTTGGCGTCTCTCTGTTTCCACTGGGATCAAGTCACGCGTACTACGGTGCAGCGTATATACCAGTGCCTCTCAAAGAAAGCGAACCTCCAAAGGTCAGCGTAACTCGCCCGACTCACAAATGCCAATCTACTTACGAAACTCCCGTGTATTGTAACAATGATAGCGATTCACCGTGAGGGGTCGAGGCGCATCGAGCTATCGACGACTGGGACCCGACGTGTCTCGGCTCCATTAATTATCTCTTCGGCAGCTTGATATATAAATTCGATAACATTTATGGTTCTTTTGTTGATACTTTTGTTTTGCCAGGCTACTAGTTAGCTGCTAAGTCAATAAACCAGTCAACTAGTCTACTCGCGAAGTAATCCACTGGTATCACAGTCCAACAAGCAAAATGGTCTACTTATAAACTAGACTACTAGTGAAGCACTCCAATAGTCAAGTAGTCTACTAGTAAACTAGCCTACTTACTAGTAAGCTGGTTTAAACTACCCTGATATTAAACAAGTCTACTAGTAAATGAATCTTCTAGAAACCTAGTCTGCTAATGAACTAATGAACTCTAACTAGCAAAATAGTCTACTGGCAAAATAGGCGACGGGCAAAATAGTCTACTGGCAAAATAGGCGACGGGCAAAATAGTCTACTGGCAAAATAGGCGACGGGCAAAATAGTCTACTGGCAAAATAGTGTACTGTCAAAATAGTGTACTGTCAAAATAGTGTACTGTCAAAATAGTGTACTGTCAAAATAGTGTACTGTCAAAATAGTGTACTGTCAATATAGTGTTCTGTCAAAATAGTGTACTGTCAAAATAGTGTACTGTCAAAATAGTGTACTGTCAAAATAATGTACTGGCAAAATAGTATACTGGCAAAATAGTCTACTAGTGAATAGAAGTAGACAACTACTAGTAAAGTAGTCTATTCGTAAAGTAGTCTATTTAGTCTATTCGTAAAGTAGTCTATTCGTAAAGTAGTCTATTCGTAAAGTAGTCTATTCGTAAAGTAGTCTATTCGTAAAGTAGTCTATTCGTAAAGTAGCCTATTCGTAAAGTAGCCTATTCGTAAAGTAGTCTATTCGTAAAGTAGCCTCTTCGTAAAGTAGCCTATTCGTTAAATAATCTATTAGTAAAGTAGTCTACTAATAAACTAGCCTCCTTGCTAGTAAGCTCATTTCAACTAACCTTTCATTAACCAAGTCTACTCGTAAATAAATCTTCTAGAAAACTAGTCTGCTAATAAAGTAGCTTACCATTCAAGTAATCTATTAGTGAACTTGTTCATTCGGCCAATAGATTTTTTTCATGTTTTCTTGTTTGTTTTTAAAAATCATTATCTTCGCTCAACTTGAATCTATCGGTCATTCACACAATCCGAAGATAACTTAACGATCTGTTTCTTTTTAAAGGTCTACAAAACTCCGTTCTGCTCGATCGAGTTGCAAGGCTCGTGCATATCTCCGTTGCCTCTTTGATGCGTTGTTCCGTCAAATTAATGTAGAAGCGTGTTACAAACGAGGTATACAAGAGAGAGAAAGATCACGAGGTGCGTTAGCGATCCAAGATCTCACGTCGAGTGCCACCCCTTATGGCCGCCCCTCTCGGAACACCGCTTCCTGCACTCGGATATCATCCACGCGCGTTCCTCGCACGTTTATCTCAAGAATCTACAATTTTATTCATATCGTTCGCAACAGCGAGAGCGCGAGCCCGACCTCGCACTGAGAGAGAGAAAAAGGGGGAGAGAGAGGGAGAGAGAGAGAGAGAGAGAGAGAGAGACGGAGGGAGAGAGAACAAAATAATGCTGAATAATTTCACCATAAATATGGAGTTTTGTGGGCGTAAAATAACGATAATGCAAGTAAATAATGGACGTAGAGTTTTATTACCTTAGGCGGGTGAATGGCGAGATAGAATCTACCGAGTGGTCGGTCGCGCGCGCCGAGCTGCTGCAGCCCCTCTCGCCTCCTCTTCTTCTTCTTCTTCATCTTCTTCTTCTTCTCTTGCGATCCGTACTTGGACTCCGTTACTGTTGTCTGCCTCAGGCTCATCGAGCTCGGACCTCTCAGCCTCCAGTCCGATTCCTCATCCTCCTCTCATCGTCCACTTCTTATTCTTCTCAGAGCGTGCCTCCCTCAACGATGTATTCTCTAACTCCGAACGTTGTCCCGAGTGTTCGGCATCGTGTACTCTGTTCTTCGAGGCAATTTCACTGTGAACGGAGCAAAAAGAAGAAAAGAAAGAAAGGAAAAAATCTTCCCCGAAGTGCTTTTTAAGGGTCGTTCGGAAAGCACATAGAGCAAACGTAACTCGGAGAACCGCGATGGCGGCCGAGTTTCTATCGCAGACGGGGGTTGGCGCGAGCCAAGAACCACCCCTCCGCATCGCAAGGGTGTGGCCTCTGGCAGATTGATTCGGCAAGCTCGATCATGCGCGCAAAGCTCTCCTTTTGTCCCGGAAAGCTTTCTCAATCTCCTTCCATGTATTTATAGAAATGCAGTGTCCTATTTATTTTTCTTCGTACCTTCTGGTATTCCGTGAAGAAATGTCGGACGACGGATTCAGTTTATTGATTTTTGGGGACATTTAATATAGGGTAAAAGTGATGAATATGGACCATGAATCCCGATATACGTGTCATTGATTTCATGCCAATTCGAGCGGGACATTAACCCTTCCACCCTAATAAGATCTCTCAAGGTTATCTAATCGTTTTATCAGACCCTTTGAAGTAGGGGAAGCCGGGGCAAAACGGGTACATGGGGCAAAATGGGAACATGTACCCCGTTTTGCCCCATATGGTTTTTTTTCCTTTCAAAACCGGTGCCAATACAATGTTGGTGTGAAAAACAATGGATCTATGCTTTCGGTATCATTGTACCAGGTTTTATTGCTTAGTGTCCCCGTTTTGCCCCGGTTTCCCCTACCTTGGTACGTCAGTAGGAAAAGGCCGCCTAAATTGGACCCCCTAAAAACAAATGTTGATATCTCCGTTGTTAATCGACTGATCCACTGCAAATTCCGTCACTATATTGTTCGAAGGGTTACACGAATAATTTATAACACACACCAGAGTTAGATCCCTCCCATGCAAGACGCCGGAAGTTTTGCGATGTGGTAGATCTCTGAGAGCCAAAAATTTGTGTGCTTAAATTGGACTCCCATATTCCTAAATTAGTCCATTTGTTTTTTATCTGTATTATGGAAGTCTCGTACAACGAGTAAGTCAATATTGACTATCAGTTATCACCCCGGACTTCGGAGCCCTGCCAATCACTATATCCTTGTTACAAATATCGAATATGCTGGCTCACCGGACTAAAAAAGGAATGCTTCTCAGCTCGGTTTGGTGTTGTAATTTTTGCGTTCCAAAATAAACTTCTATCTAAATTTTATAAAAATTTCGAAGACAAATTGTATCCCAATACGCAATTGAGGTAAATTACCAGAAAGGATGCATTCATTAATTCGAAATTGAATTCAACGGCAAGTGTCGCTGCAATCCGAAGTCTCTTCGCAAAATGATTGCATTTTCAGACGATACAGATCTACAGAGAGACGGAAATGGGATTTTTTCGGCATTCAAGGCCACGCAAAACATGTCCCTAGAGCATAATCTGACCGTCCAATATTTTTTGGATTACAATACTTTATTCCTAACATACTTCGTATGGGATGAGAACGTGATAAACAAGTAAATCTAATAAACATAAAGTTTTAAGCAACACATAAAATGTTTTTCAATAAAACGTCTCAATTACAATCCTTGCAAGTGAAAAATATTTCTTTTTCGATACTTTTGCACAAGACAAGTGATCACACATGTGACATGTGATACAATATCACATTGTTGACATTAAATCATCGGGTACAGTCGGTTTTTGTCGTATATTGGAAAATACCAACATTTAAATAAAACTCGATTCAAATTTGAAATAAATTCATTTTTTCAAGTAAAAAAGGATCGATGATCTCTGATAAAAAAATATACATAAAAATTGTCTACAAAATATTAATAAAAATGTTCAAAATATGAATAAAAATATTCAAAATATGAATACAAGTGTTCAAAATGTGCATAAAAAACTTTCATTTTATCACAATTTTATCAGCATTTTATCTGAATTTACAAAATTTGATACAAACATTGGCACAAAACTGTTTCTAATTTATTTTTTTCAATAAAAAGAATTTTTTAAAAGTTTCGTGCCACGGTGCCCCGGTTTGGAGCTTGTCACATTTCATCAGCAGTTTCTTTACGTTTTCAAACTTAACAAACTGAACAAACTTAACAAACTTAACATTGTCGGTTATTGCTATTAAAATTCCAAACGTAAATGTATGTCTACAAGGTTAAATTGCGCCCTAGCATTGTATTCATTCAAGTATGTTATTTTATTTTTGTATGTTCCATCCTATACCCTCCTCGGGTTTTTACGTAACCCGCCCCTTTCCCTCGTATCACTCCCTACCCGCACTTCACTAAGCTAACCTAACTTCCAGTGCGCCCGCAGCCGACTTAGCTACACTGTACCGCATTTGCCGAGGACACGGGGAAACTGCGGAAAACCCGTGTCGGCACAAACGGCCCTATATTTTTCTGATTCCTTGATGTTTTAACATCAAGAACTCAGAAAAACTGGCCGGCCGCTCAACATTCGATGTGCAAGCCGGTGTTGGGCTAAGTGGTCACCCATCCATCTACTGGACGCAAGCAAAGCCACACACCGACCGTGCACCTAACGCTGTCGGTTCCATTCAAGTATGTTATTAAACCACGATGGTCCGATATAAGCGTAAAAGGGGTGTCCAATTTAGGTAAATAGTTATTTTTACTTAAAACCCATATTTTACAGCATCCAAGAGAGAAAAATTTATTTGTCGGGATATAAAAAGTTTTATAACTGAATAACGATTCCAAAAATATCCGTGCCATTCTATTTAATCTCTTATAGCAACTGCAGAACCCTTACAAAGTGAGGCGAAAAATTACATCATACGGTATCAAAATCTATCAGCGGTTGCAGCTTCCGTGCGGCACTTGGAATTTCACCTTCATGTTCTAATTTTGAGTATGGTACACGATACTGAAAAATGTTTCCAGCGTGAGATATTGCCATGGCCCAATTTACGCGTAGAACCAATGTACGCGATCTTCCCCTACCTTTGATTTTTATTTAAAGGCGACTTTGTTTTTCATTTTAAGAAGGCGTTTCGAATCCGCCCTTCTCCCTCGTATAATTTTAGGCTCCATGTCGTCGCAAATTATTTCTTCGTTCGTTCGAATTTGTGAATGAAGAAAATTCATTGCTCCAAAGCCGGCGTGCGGGTTCCTTTGATGAGCGGACGATCCATTGAGAAGCCGCGGCTCGCGTATGACTTATGCGTCAATTGCGTATGTATGAGGCTCGCACGAGAGTCGTGTATGCGCTAAAAGAAGAAAAGGAAGATGATACCCAAGCTTTGACCGCTGTGCCGCGACGGCGATGCCGTTCCGTATTAAAAAAAAAAAAAGTCCGCGAGGGTGTATGCACCAGGTCCTCGCGGTCTATCTCTCCTCGCTCGCACATTCATCCCTCGCATGCGTCTCGAAAACGCGTTATTAACACCGCTGACCTACGGTCTATGATTACACGCATTAATAGCCGGATGGACGAACTTTGTTTCTCGCTTCGCGTACACTGTCATTATTGTGATGCTGGGCGAACCGGGAGAGGCCGAGGAGAAGCCGCGAACGCGAGAAAACAAAAAATAAAGATAAAAAGAAAATCAAACATTCTCAGCGGCCGCACGCAGTTCGAATAGTTCTCTTTTCGTCCTATAACACAGATTGCATAGCTCTCGACGAGTCGGCACTTCGAAGAAAGCGCTCACAAGCTCACGCCGTTCTTTTCCCCGACTGTGATTATACAAAATTGTCTCGATTCTGTAATAGTCAGCGCCGCTCGAGCGAAATGATTTTAATACTATAGAACAATCGAGAGCACGAACTTTTCAACCGTATATCGAATGCGTCGGAAAACGGGAAATTTAAATTCACCGGAAAAACCGGAAACACTTCCGGTTTGAGAATTTCATTTGTCGACCGGAAATGCGTCACTTCCGGTCGAAAAATAAAATGTTAAAACAATAATAAATCCTCTCGAGGCGGAGTGTTATTATTATTATTATTTTTAAACAAAATGATAACTTTCCACTTCGAGGAGAGTAATGCGACATTTAAATGATACGAAGAAGCAAATGAATTAGCAGCCCGAGAGAGTTCAGGATCGATGCGAAAAATATTGACCCACATCGCGGTAAGTCCGTATCTTCTCTTCGCCTCGATCGTGTACTCGGATCTCCGACGATCCTCTCTCTTCTCTCCCCACGCTTCCACGCATTGAAAATTTCTACACGAAAGGGTGATGTACACCCGACGGACGCATGAATAATATTGTTTCTGCGGCGTCGGAGCGAGATGTCGAAGAAATATAATTCATCAATATACGCCCGAGCCCCGCTCTCGGCGCGTCGAAGGGGCGTTGTGTGTTCTCGTGTCCGATGGCCTCGCGCGCTCGCGCTCCTTCGCATTAAAATCTTCGAAATATTATGCGAGATTTTCTGTTTGCCCTCGTGTTTGTACTCGAGCGGATTGTGTACCGTGTACAACGAATAACGGGCGGAAAGAAAAGGAAGAAAAGGAAGAGGGCGATAGAGAGAGAGCCGAGGAACACGCGGGGGGCGTTGCGCGTGTACAAATCATGGAAAGAATGACGCGGCATTGCCTGCCTACGACGAACTCCGCGTATCTCCCTCGTTCCCTACTCGTTCATCCTTTTATTCCGTCCCGTTCTCGTTCGCTCTTGTAGCCTTGTTTCTCGCAGCCCCGCTGTTGGACTCCAAACGGGCGTGCGTTAAGCGTTTTCACTGTACGAGATCGGGGCCGGCCGGAGGGGAAGGGCGCTCTATCCGCGGTTCGCTGGCCTGCTCCTTGCATATTAACGGCAGCATCCTTCGGCCCCGGTGATGCACTCCCGGCGAGATCACCATATCGCAAGTCACTCGCTCGTTTACCCCTCCGGACACCGCCGAGGAGCCCGGAGGCTCTCTTCCTCTTCCTCCTCCGCGAGTCTCTGCCGAGCTATTCTTTACCGGGTTCAGCGGGTCGCCTTGTTACATTATGTCTTCCTCACCTCCTTTTCTTCCTCTCATTTTTTTTTTTTATTTTTTTATTTTCATCCTTCCAATCCCTCACCTCCATAAATTCAATTCAACGAGTCGTGTTTACGACTTCGGCTTCGAGAAAATTGATTCTATCCATTGTTTTCAGCAGACGTCGGACCTGGACACGCTGCTCTGCCGGCAGGATCTCGATCGTCTTCAGAAGCTGGACGACGATGACCCGGAGAAGATTACGAGGGACGGATCGGGTATGCAGCACATGGACGACTTCTTCGAGGGCGGCGGACCGGCGTGCAGACCCCAGGCGAGCTTCGTCTCGTCGAGGAGCCAGCCGGCGGGCAACGACGACGACGTCTTCCTCAGGCCGCCCCTATGGGAGGACATCACCTCGAGCATCCAGAAGCTCGATCCGGCCAACGCCGATATGCTCGGCTCCCAGCCCTCCCACGTTAAGATGGAGACCGAGGACGTCGCGTCGCCGGTTCTCTCGCCAGTCGAGATCAAGACCGAACCGCTGCCCTCGGCGCCGACGCTTCATCTTCTCGAGGGAAGAACATCGAACAATTCCCTCCAATCGTTCGCCAGCAGGCACTCGAACGCGAATGATCAGCAGGCTATAGTTCATCACGGTAGGACGAGCGCCCTCAAAGGCTTCCCTCAGAACAACAACAACAATACCAGCAACAACAACAACAATAACAACAACAACAATAATAACAACAACAACAACAACAACAACAGTACTAACAACAACAACAACAACAACGAGACAACGTCGAATCATCACGGCTCGGGTCATCAAGTTACCGGTGCGGCGACATCGCCGCTTTACGGATCGATGACGAGGTTGATGTACGTTTCGCCTTTGACGCCACCGATCTCCGATCCAGGCTCGCCACTCGGTGGACCACCGAGACGGACACCGCCGCCTCCCTATCCTCAGCCGCAGTTGATCAATCAACCTCACAGGATTCAACCGCCGACACTCACGAAATTCAATCGGCGGAACAATCCCGAGCTTGAGAAACGGCGGGTTCATCACTGCGATTTCATAGGCGAGTACACTCTATCGGTATAGGGGAGAACGAAGCAAAATGGCACAGCGAGGCAAAAAGGGGACAGTGATGGCAAATTGTATATTATGCCACAAGGGAGGAAAATGCACTTCCTCCCTTGTCGCATATGATATTTTTTTCCCGACTTCGTTAAAATAAGCACATTTCTTGCGTCGCAAAATATTCACTATTGCTCCCTAGAGAGTAATGAAACTGTACTGCGCATGCGCACAGGTTAGTAATGATTATCGGTCAAAAATAGGTTATTTTCCGCCCGTATTGCATGAAAGGAATGTGACTATTTTAGCGAAGGCGGGAAAAAACTCAATTTTCCAATAATTTTTGGATGCCCCTTTTGTCCCAACGATGCATCCGGATTTTCATACCCTTTTTGACCCACGTATCACCATCGCACACCGTCCAAAAGTTATTGGAGAACTGCATTTTGTCTCATTATCCCGTTTTGTCATTTTGCCCCGTTCTCCCCTACGGAGTCCCTGGAAAGAAATTATCCTTTACTTAAAGTCGCAAGGTTGCCGCGTGGAGCAAAACTTGTCTTCCTTTGGCCGCGAATATTAAGCAAATTTTGAGATCTTTTGAATTTTTTTTGTTCATATTCCTTTTCAAATGGTATTTGCCATACAAGGTGGTTGAAGTTAATTTCCCGGTCGTCGCTATCCGACGCCGGAAGTGGAGGGTCGAGCAGTAAAAAAGTAATAATTGTTTGTCGTTGTTTTTTTTGAACCAGTAATATTTTCAACTCACTTTTTTCTGAGGATAGAGGTTTAATGTATGGCGTGTCGAAGGAGCATGTTTAACGATATCCTTGTTATTTCCGGCAGGTTGTACGAAAGTCTACACGAAGAGTTCCCACCTGAAGGCCCATCAGCGAATACACACGGGTAAGTGGCGTTCGTCGTCGGCTCGCAAGCCCGCTCGAAGGGGGGCAATTAGAAGATCGCTCGGAGGGACTCGGCGAGATGATGCATAGCGCCGGCTTAGATAGGTCATGCACACAGACATCACCGTCGCAAAGTATAGACCGCGAGTGCCCAGAGAAGAAATGATCGGAGAGTCCCGAGCGAATCCATGAAACAAGTAGCGATCATCGTACTCGGCGTTAGGTGCGGCGGGGTTTGTGTGTATGTTAAACTCGCCCGAATGACCTGTAATTAGATATGTAGTTCAACAGCGGCCGGGATGGACCGCCCGGTCACGTCTCGAGGAGCGCAGAAAGTTGGAAAGCGCCTCGTGTACTTCTCTCCTCGCCCATACCTCTCGGGCCTCGATGTCTACAGGGCGTGGTTCTCTCCGCACTCGTCTTCTACGCCGTGCAATTTTTTTTTTCTTCCTTTATTTTTATTTTTTTTTGGTCTTTTCCACATGTGTGCAAAAGATGGGTCGTCGGTGTGGAGGCGAGGCGATAGTCGAGCGTAGAGTTCCGCGCGACCCACATCCCCGCCGTATCCAGATACATCACGCGCGGCGTGGCTGCCGCTTTGGCCAGCCAACGGACACACGCTCGCGAGATCCTCGCGTGGCGCACGCCAAGGAGTCGCCGAGTTCGTCGGAGTCGCGGATACACGTGTGTGTGTGTGTGTTACCCGGGCTGCACACGCAGCCGGGAGGTTCGAGCGCGGTACCAAGGATAGTAGAAATATCCCCACACGGTGGCTCGCCTACTCGCGGCGGCATCGGTCAGCACCTCATCCCGCGTTCGCGCGGAATGTGCATGGGTACCGAGAGGCTGCAACGGCAGAAAATCTCGAGTGGACCGATGTACCACTTTCGAATCGGCGTTATCCCGGAGGAGGTGAGCGCGAGGTGTGCGGCTCGGGTGTGCAGCGCGCGGGCCCGCTCTTCTCGTCTACGTGCTCGTACCCGCGTCGATCCATGACCTCGCCTCGAATTCGTTAATAGATCCTGGGCCGTTAAATTAAACGCTGATAAACGCGCCGCGAAACGAGCAGCGAGGAACGTGCGAGAGGCGGCGGTATTAAAGTAGGCTTATGAGTGTAGACGTTGAGGCACATTAAAGAGCGACCGGTTTTCTTCGTACGATCCACGACCGCTTCCGCATTGTTCTTCGACTATCTTCGCCGATGTGGGAGATCGAAGATTTTTCACGGATCGAGCGTGAATCTTCGTGACGATCGATGGATCATTAGTGAGATAATAATGTCAAGGCGTCGAGAGCTTTTGTCGGAGGGGCAAATTATATCGAGCGAAGAGCGGAGCCCCGTGTCTTCGGCTCGGTGGATCGCAAACTGAAAGCCCGCAATTATCGAGGATCATCGAGCTTCAATGATACGGAGGATCGACGGGCGCCGGCCACTTACCGGAACGTGAAACCCGGCGAGAGGAGCGTGGAGAGGAGCGTGGAGAGGAGAAGCGACGAGGGAAGAAGCGTGCACCGAGACCAGACGCGGGTCTCGATCGCTGCCAGCGGGTTGAGAGCCTCGGGCACGTGGCTCCGAGATCTTCTTGAATGGGGGGACCTCGCAGCGTCTCTCGTAAGATATCTCTCTACCGGTATAGACGGCGTCCCGAGGAACGGGGCATTCACCATAACGCCCGAGCGTCGATGAGGGTGGAAGACCGGCACGAGCCCTCGTCGCCCGTAACACATCGGAAAAAAACATATCACTACCACGGAGCCTCCCGATAATCCACACACTCGCGCGCCAGCCGGGCAAGAGTGTTGGAGTTTATATACCTGGATCGAGAATGGCGCACGCTCGCGAGGCGAGCAACATTCCTGCTCGAACCACACTTCCAGCTGTGTCTTCTCCCGTCCTCGAACTGGGCGGCTCGAGTCTTCCGCCGCCGACTTCTCCGAGTCCCATGAAAATTCGCAAATTTCCGATCCCGGGATCGAAATCAAAGCCCCGAAATAGTCGCCCGTATACAACTTTTTTTAGATCTTTTTTTTATTGTATAGGGGAGAGCGGGGCGAAACGGGATAGGGTAAAAGTGGGGAATATGGCCCGGTCCATATATCATTGATTTACGTGTTAATCGAGGTGGGCCATATTCACCACTCTTACCCTAGTGGGCCAAAACGTCATTTTTCAATAACTTCCGTTCGGCAAATCGGGGTTAAAAATTCAGATGTATCATTGGGAGAAAATGAGGCACCCAACGATTATTGGAAAATTAAGTTTTGACCCAGTGTCCCATTTTACCCCGCTCTCCCCTAATTTATGCCATTTTTTTATTAATCAGTTTTGTTAAATTCTGTTAAATTTTTGTTTTTTTTTTTCAGGAGAAAAGCCGTACCAGTGCCAGTGGCCCGAGTGCGAATGGAGATTCGCGAGGAGCGACGAATTGACTCGGCATTATCGGAAGCACACCGGTGCAAAGCCGTTCAAGTGTGCGGTCTGCGAGAGATCGTTCGCCCGGAGCGATCATCTGGCCCTTCACATGAAGCGGCATCTTCCGAAACAGCACGCCAAATGATCGGCCGAACGGGAAGCGAAGACGCGAGGATAACGTTGTTTTTTTTTTTGTCTTCTTCCTCGCGGTTTTTGGGAATCCGCGACTCCGGGAAGGGGGGAGAGTTCTTTCGTCCGTCGCGAGACGATGGCCCGGCAAGGACTCGTTGCATCGGTACATCGAGAGAGAGAAAGAGAGCGGCGCCGTTTACTCGTATGCCTCTTCGACTGAGGGATACCTTCCTCGGCTACCGCGTCCTCTGTACTTAAGTTTGCGGTGGCTGGTCCACGAACATTGGGTCTCAACACCGAGGGACCGAGCTGGCTTGAATTAGTTTTTCCTTCATCTTCTTCTCTTCAAGCTCGGTTCTCGCGATCGACCGTAGATCTGCACCGGAGTTTGTAAAATAAGTGAGGGTCGTACTTAAATTAACGTATCGTCAACGAGAGATTTAATACGTGTAAAGATCGTTGAAATTGCGCCCCGTCTGGCATCCGTCGGGATACTAGAATTTAAGCCGTTTCAGATATATCCAAAGACTATGCCGAATGTTGCGAGACAGCCACGAAGGAAGGAATAAAAAAATAAAAATGAGGGAGGCAACGGATTAGATAAAATCGACATGTAGAGCGTGAGCCACGGACTCGATCGAACAAAATCCTATCGCGTTTAGAATCTGAGTTTAAAAAAAAACATTTCAACGAGAACAATTGTTAATATAACGTAAGCGTGAAATTAACTGTCCTAGTCCGGAGCAGATGTTCAAAGATGTACCATTACTGCTAGGGATAGAAGATTGTTCGTTAGAAAAAAAAAAATAATAATAATAATAATTCGTATTGGGCCTTATGAGAGTCACCGCGACAAAGTGCCTTCGGTGGATTATGAACGTAAAATCAAAATTCATTTTTTCCTTTCATGTATCTTTAAATCTATATTTATTATACGCTCTAATGTCCTATCGTATCCTCTCGTGTACTTAAAGAAAAATTGCACCAGGAATTCGCCGTATATCCGTGCCTCTTTAATTAGGTCCGTCCCAATGAGAGATAAATAATTCAGCCAGGAACGGCTGAATCTCGCGATGCACGACTAAGCGCCGAATTTATATGCCTCTCAACGATCCTTGGGCTCAATGAGACACCCACACGGCGAAGAGATTGTTTTTCGAACGTAAAATAATGATCATTGTCGCGTGCGACACACGAGGCCGGATAATCGAGTACAAAATAATTGAATTTTTTTTTTCAAGCACGTGTAAAGTTCTATTGTTGTTTCACGAATGACACACCGTGTTAGATAAATGTCATCGCGAGATGTCTTTCAAGCATGCACGACGATGAAAAGACACTCTTACCACATAGGTAGAACATGCAAAGTCTTTGATAAGTAGATAAGTCGATGCGGAAGAAAAAAAATTAAAAACGGCATACAGTTATGTCAAATTTGTCCGCGAGAGCTGTTAAAGTAATGATTTGTATTATAATAATACCGCTGATGTTACGATTAAGTTGTATAACAGTGAACATAAAATATGTGTACTGTATTTCACGGAATACCTATATTTATATATAAAATATTATGCATAATAGAGAGAAAAGCTTTTTCTTTTTGGTACGAGATTTTTTTGGAAGGCGACGGTAGAGAGAATACGATCGAACTCGATTGTGATAATCATGATGATCATGGCGTTATAATTGATCACAGAGAATGTAATTACATCACATCCATTACAGACATCAGCACGATTGGCGTTACAAATATTATGCTTGGCGATTATGCTTTAAGCGAGCACGCTCCGTAGTGGAATAGAAAAAAAGACTTTATGTATACATATATTTATATGAAAAATTCGATCGTTGCAAAAAAAGCCGCAGGTGAGCACTGATAGATCCTTTCATTATAATTTTCTTTTTCGTTTTTTAGTTTGTTTTTTTTTTTTTTTTTTTTTGTATTATTCACTCGACCAACGGCACGAGCGCTACCATCGTGAAACGCATTTCAACGGGATCGCGGGACATGTAGGCTTTGCAAACTTCCGCGGCGTCTTCGAGCAGCGTTTCTTTCGTCGTTGGTCCGTGATTTATAGGAACGGGTTTTCGTCCATCTGCGTAAAGGCGGTAGGTACATCGTAAAAAAAATCCAATCTCATCCAATGTTTTCATATCTGTATCTGTGCTCTTACCGAGTTCGTACAACGCTCCGTCCTTGTGAACGAACGCAACGAAGTGATGAAATACCGGCTCACATTCGTCAGGTACCTGAAAATCCGAGTAGAACATGTTAATTTATTTACTTCAATCTCCGACCAATGAAATAAAAAAATGAGAGATGAACTCTATGAGAGTTCGTTGATCGATTTCGGCTTCCTCACAGAGGAAGCTGTGCGCCAGATAGTAGTAAATGAGGAAGCCATGTGTAAATTACTTTGCAACTTTTTTCGTAAAATGAAAAAAATTCTACATCTCATAACATTGAAACGATAAAAAAATCTCTGCAATATTGATTGTAGAAAATTTTTAACTGAAATCTATGTAATTCGTCGTTTTCAGACTATGTCTAATGAATTTTTCCCCGCTAATGATAAATCGTTATATTATTTTACTCCTAGAGCGACAGTTAATGCATAAACTCGGGTCGGATAAATAATACAACTTTACCGAAAATTCAAAAATGTCAAAATCTCATAAAATTTAAACGATCGGATCAATTTTCCTCAAATGTATAATACCAAACGTTATACAGTGTTAGTCTATGCCCGTGTAAATTCAAGCTCCATACCTCCATGTTTATTCGAATTAGACCGTTTTTAGTAATTTTTCAAAGAACTCAAAATCTCATAAAATCTAACCGCTTGGATATATTTCGGCCGAATCCAACACGAAAGATCTTTGATCATAATATAGTATCTTTGTATACACTTTTAGGACGACAGCTCGACATTGGCAAAAGTTTAAGCTACCTTTTTAAAAAAAATACTTTTTTTTTAATTTCGAAATTACGTGAAATTTCGCCGCAAACTTCATAAAAATTACACCGAGGTAAAAGACGTGACCACTCCACTAGTACACCAAATTTCAACTGGCTAGTCGTTTTAAACAACGCAAATCTTTCACACACGCACACGGATGCGCACGACTATGTGCGTGTTCGTGTGTAAAAATCGCATTTCTCGACGCCTTAATCTATTTTGAGTGCACCAACACTAAAAACATAATTATCATTTTTTTTTTTTAACGAAATAGGTTCCTCTATGAGGAAGCAAATAATGGTTATTAAATTTGACCTTAGTCTGTCCCTCCTGTGCCATCTTCTCGTGAGTGTCGCCGATACCCTGCTCCCCGCTTATCAGAAGCGCGCCACGTTCTTCAAACGTGCGATTCATCGAATCCTCAATGAATTTCTTCAGAAAGCCGGTCTCCATCTTTATCCTTTTAGGAGAAATTGAATGCCACTTGTAACTCAACATATCCAAAGTGATAAATTAAATTGATGAAAGACCTGCAAACGAGACATGTACAAACTTACATGTCAGTGTTGTTGGCAATGCTGTGTATCAGAGCAACAGTTCCACAGGCATTTGAGATGCACTGTTTCAAGTGATAAACGGAACTGGATACCTCTTGTCCAGATTCCTTTATTTTTGTTTCCTCCTCAGCGTCGTACTGGGCCGTCTAAACAACATTAAAAAGTTGAGTATACATTGTAGATTAATTTTAAACTTATTAAATATTTGAAGTATAAAAACCATAGAGCATTGGTTTCAATAACAATAAGTTCTTGATAAGTTCCTGCAGCTAATAGCACCAGCAGGCCAACAACATTTTACTTTAGCTTGTGATTCAATAGAGAAAAAAAAAAGACGAAAATAAAATATCGCCAATAAATATTAATAGTCAATATTTAATTTAAAAAAAAAAAATGTTAATATTATTCACATGTTGTCTGCTGCGCAGTTGAGAATACATGAGTGTAATAACAAGTACCTTGCTCGATAGAGGATACAAAAGTATCAGAGCGAGAACAGGCTTGGGGACCATCGCCAGCAGCTCCGGATCCGTGCCATACACATCCACGAAGCCCCATTGCTTTGGTACACCCAATTGATGTGCGAACTTAAACACAGTGACAGAAAAAAAAGTAAAAATAAACGGTTACTTATCGACATAAGCCAGCAAGGTCACAGAACGATAAATTGATGATGTCATTGTGTCAAGGAGAGTTTCTCTCCGGACTCTGCAGTAGGACTCGATTTGTCTCGTAATTCCACAGTCGAGGAAAGCAAACACCCGGAAGTCTCACCTTCGTCATCACCTGTAAATAGTGGAAAAATATACTCGGAGTGATTCGTAATTAAGATATCAAATTTGAGCGATAAAAAAATACGAGGGAACTTACGTCTGGGTTAGATTCGAGAGGTATCCAAGCCATGTTTCGTGGAATATAATTTTTTTTTTCTCCCCTTGTCGAGACGAACCGAACAGTCTTTGCCGTTAATTAAATTTATTAATTTAATCGAATATGTGTACAGCCGAGCAAACAGATATATCAAAATCGCTAACTACCGACGAAAACATAGAGGATAACCGGCGTTTCGTTGATTTTGCGAGTCACACCTACGAAGCCGGCAGTCACTGCAGCCAATATGTCGATAGACGTCGAAGCGCGTATTTTTGGTTCTCAGGTTGTCGAGCCTGATTCTCCGTTATTCGCGGCGAGTTCGGAGCGGTCGGTAACCGCAGGGATCGTACGGCTTTCGAAACGGACCAGGTACACCGCTTATATAATACAGAAATATTTCTGAAATGTTTCCAAACCGTTTTTTTCAAATATTGAAAATATTTTACCAACATTCAAAATATTTCACCAGTATCGAAAATATTTTACCAACATTGGGAATATTTTACCAATATTACAAAACATTTTTAAAATACTTTAAACTATTTTTTTGTCCGCTCATAAATCTTACATTTGAAATGTTTCAGACATATTTTGCAAAACGTTTTTGAAACATTTTACAAATACTTTTACATATTGGTGAAATATTTATTACATACCTTTCTGAAATATTGAAGAAATTATCAATATCAGTAAACTGTGACTCCATGTTATTGGCATTCAAGAGTGCCAATAACATGTAGTGTTATGACACATTAAATAGTCGAACTGTATTAAAATATATGCGCACGAACCACAGCATTTTTTATCTTTCGTTCCTTCTGAATGTAGTTTAGTGCGCATCTGCTAATATTCGCTTTCAAAATATTTTTTCACCGTTTCAGAAATATTTCAAATACATAAAACATTAAGTATAATTCTGATATATTTTAGAAATGCTTCGTTGGAATATTTTGATAAAATACTTCAAAATACGATTTCCATATATTTCAAAAATATTTTGTAAAAATTGAAATACTGAAAATATTTCTCAAATGTTTCAGAAATGTTTCATTGAAATATTTCGGGAGCATGTTTCAAAATATTATTTCCATATACTTCAGAAATATTTCGGAAGATTTAAAAGATTGAAAATATCAAATGTTTTCAAAATATTTCGTGTTATATGGGCTGCGGTACATAAAGCGAACACCGAACAATTCAACACGATAAAAACTCGGTAAATCTTGTTGACAGACATTTTTTTACTGGAGGCTGAATTAAACGCTGAATACTATAACGCACAATGAAAGTAAAAAATATACAATTCGATGACGATTGGTCCAGACACTATCTCGCCATATGTACTTCAATATTACAAACACTTATGTACACTGAGACGGGGAAGAAAAAAAAAGAAAAACGAAGATCTATTTGCTCGCGGTTGCTTTGTCGTTGCCACCGCGTGGAATAATTCTTATCCATAATCCTCCTTTAGCTCGGACGGTGAGCCTGAACTTTGGCCGAACTTCTTCTTTTCCTCGTACCGGAGCCAGGATGCATTTACGAAGGACAGCGCTGATCATCGATTTGATTTCCAACATGGCAAATTTGTTGCCTAGAATGAAAAAACGTACCTTGAATTCCACGATGAAAGATTGTACGATTGTTTATAATTTTTTTTACCTATGCAATTCCTCGGGCCAGCGCTGAAAGGAACGTAGGAGTAAGGATGCCGTTTAGTCGAATTTTCCGGACTGAAACGCTCGGGCCGAAAACTATGAGGATCCGAAAAATGATGCGGTAATCGGTGTGTACTGTAAGGCAATATGAGGATTCCGCAACCTGCCGGAACTACGTGTTTACCTATTCAATAAAAAAACAAAAAAGAAGTTGAAAATTGAAATTTTCATATTGCTTTCTCATAAAAGTAAAAAATTGGAGTTATTATATCGCTTTCTTATAAAAGTTAAAAATTGAAATTGTCATATCGCTTTCTCTGAATGTTCCTTTATTCGCAAAACTATGATGAAGCATTTTCTGTATTTTTGGCTTCCTTACCAAGCCTCACATCTTCCCCGAGCGTCCTCGCAAAAAGCGGGACACTCGGATACAATCTCAGAGTTTCTTTGATGGACATTTCCAGGCACTTCATGGCTCGAAAATCCTTCATGGTAGGAGGACATCCTTGCCTGTCGGCTCCAAATATTTCGTCGACTTCGTTGACGCACTTGTCGAGCCATTCGCGATTATTGGCGAGCAAAAAGAGCGTCATAGCTGTCGCGGTCCCGACGGAGTCTTGTCCGGCCAGCATGAAGGTGCAGCACTCGTTGACGATTTCTTCATCGGTGAAGGAAGTATGCTTCTCGCCCGCCTCCATCATGAAGTCGAGCAGGGACTCGCATTCCGTTCGTGTACGATCGCCCCGATAGACGCGAGCACGTTTTTCCTCGATCATCCGTCGACAAGCTTTCGCGAGGTCGTCGCGATGCTTCTGCTCGTTTCTTCCCGCCCTCGTAATTCCGTAGATCCAATCGATGAGGAGCCACGGTCGAACGAGCCGATAGGGCACCAGGACTTTGCCTCTGAAAAAATCGATAGGTATCGCGAGTCAAGACGTTTAAGTTTGCACGAATTACAGTCGTCGTCACAGTTACGTACTTTCTAAACGGTAGCTCGTCGCCCGACAAATTCCGGTCCTCATCGCGAATCTTGACGCCCAAGACCGTCTCTGAAACGTGACAAGCAGAATTGGGCTCGTTCGGAATTCTCAAGGATGTTTCGTTAAACTTTTCCTCCCGGGCGCTACCGCCGCTCACCATTCAGAATTTCATACACGGAGTCGTTGACGAACGACGTGATGTCGATGTCCCGGCCACCCACGCTCAGCAATTTCTCAACCAGTCGCTCGGAGCACCGTGCAAACGATTCGGTAAACTTCTCAAGATACTGCAGATGAAAGGCAGGCTGAAGAATCCTGCGATGGGTGGTCCACGTTTCGACGCTTCGAGTTATCAGGCCCTTGCCGAGAAAATTGTCGAGCATGCTGTAGAAAACTATTTTCCCCGTGTGCTTGCTGTTACCCAGGACAAGCTGTATGTCCTCCGGCTCGAGAAGAACCACGCACGGCAATAGCGTTATCCAGATCCTAAATACCGGGCCGTAATCCCTGTATGCGCTGTGCGACATCTTGTGAAGTACTGCAATTTTTTAAAATAATTACATTTTATTTCTTCCTATTAATGCGTAAGGTTAAAGTACCAATGACCGGACACCTAAGGGAGCAGTCCTAGTCCCTGGACATGCATGAAAAACCGTACTTGCGTTTCTAAAGCACGCACGCTCTGTCCGGCTACTGAGACGTGTCTGGTCATTGGGATGTTTACCTTGTGGGAGAGCGCGGCAAATTGGCAGGATAATGAGATAGAACGCAATTTTTCAATAACTTTTGAATGGTGGCGATGGTGGTACGTGGGGCAAAGTGGATTGGAAAATCCAGATCTATCGCTGGGACAGAATGGGGCATCCAAAAATGATTGAAAAACTGCGTTTTACCCTCACTGTCCCGTTTTGCCCCGTTGTGCCATTTTTCCCCGGTCCCCCCTATATGACTTTGTAAATCTTTATTTGTAGCGGCGGAAGTATTTTACTCACGATTCTCATCGTAAACAAATCCGGCGTTTCCCAATACGGGAATCGCCGCTGGTCCATCGAGGGAAAATATGAACCCGAGTATCCTGAGATGATTCTTCCAGCTGTACAGCGTGTAAAGGACGAGCGCCGTGATGAGTGCGGAGAAGAGGACGATGCTGAGCCACAACTCGTTCGGCACTCTCTCCCACTGTAGCACAGACGAAAAATATGCAATTTCGATGAGTCTCATGATTTTCGTATCTTCCACGAATCCGCATTGTCACCGAGAGCTTAAGTTAGACGAATTCGTTAGCGCGTCCGCGTTAAGTGAACGGCGAGACCCATTGTTAGTAAGTCAGTCTGGATGTCCAGGCGGAAACTGCACTCGGACAATGCGAGTGGCCGATAAACACCCTCCCTCAAGGACTTCCACACGTCGTCACTCGGCCGACCGCGAATTACAATAATGCAACGAGGCGAAATTTATTTTAAACCATAAAAACAGTGGTCTGCGGCTAAATCGTTTAACGCGGAGAATAAATTTATACGCGCTGACGTTGATGGGCTTTCATAATCGCGGGTAGAACAAACTTGTTTTCCTCGATCGTAGACAAATGCGGACAGTTATTGTAAACGTGATAACGATAAAACTCACGATTTCACGAATGGTTGTAATCATCGTTAATTGAATATGATCGAAGATCAATGGTTTTCGTTATTTCTTCTTTTGTTGTTGTTATTGCTGTTGGTTCTGTGGGTGCTGTTATTTTTCTTTTTTACAGGAATAACACAGCCGGAGCACGAAGAGATGAAGATAAAGACTCTGAACGGAATATCTCGATTCGTGGGTCCTTTTATACTCCTGAATCCGGGGTAGGAGAAACTCGAGAGCTCATCATCCTCCCCCCAGACAAAACTGCACCTCGTGGATCGTCATTGCCGGTTTTGGCCTCTTATAATTGATTCTTCCGACGGGCACTTGACGCTCTAGTGTTGCATGCACTCTTCCACTCGTCCACTTGGCGACGAACTTTTGTACTCTGTGTATTTTGACTCTCGACGTGTCGTATTCTTGTGCGATCACTAAAAAAAAACAGCGAGCGTCAATAAATGTTTTCCGACAATCTGCGCGCAGTGACGACGTTGCAACTTTTTTTTTTTTTTACGATTCTACGATTTGCATGGAGTTTTCCTTGAATATTATTCGTAGCAACTTTACAGCCGCGAAGCGACAATACCCGTGACTAACTGACTGAAAACTCCAGTCGGGTCGCAACTTCATTTATATACCTGCCGCAATATCACGCCTTGAAGAATGGGGATCAACAAAGATCAATTAAATGACAGTTCATACACGGATCACGTTCGCGCGATGCAGCTATGGATTGTTTCACAAACGAGCTTCCTCGCGTGAGGCATCAAGGATCGTCGGACAATGTTGCGTAGCAAGTTAAAACGAAACTAATAATCAATATACTTTTTAGATAAGAAGAAATAGAACCGTAGATACTACCCATATAGCGATTGGAAAACAATAAAATTGGCAGACTTCTTAGATGTGCTCTGAATTCATTTCTATAAGAACTCGGAATGTCCTCTAAAAGATATCGAATGCGTCGATTTCGGACCACTCGTAGTACTGTCAAACATCTGAACTTAAGTAAGTCTTTTTTTTGGACTCCCTGTAGGGTAGACCGGGGTAAAACGGGGACGCTAAGCAATAAAACCTGCTACAACGATACCGAAAATATAGATTCTTTGTTTTTCACATGACAATTGTGTTGCCACCGGTTTTGAGAGGATATAAAAAAAAAACATCTGGGGCAAAACGGGGTACCCTTCGATTTTATTTGCGGCAACTTTCGTTAGCTTCATTATTGCCCCATTTTGCCTCACGTCCATATGAGATTTCATGTCCGCATTTTTCCCCATGACCCCGTTTTAGCCCATTTTCCCCTATACGTATTGTCCCATACAATATTAATCCAGAATATTATTGTACGGTGTAAACGTTTATAAAGAATGCTCGAAAAGACTTACACATGTTACAAGACTTTAGTTCACATGTTTGAGATTACTACCAGTGGTCCGAAATCGACGCATTCGATATCTTTCAGAGGACATTTAGAGTTCATATCGAGTTCATATCGAGTTCATATCGAGTTCATATCGAGTTCATATCGAGTTCATATCGAGTTCATATCGAGTTCAT